>JAATLQ010027529.1:4482-18536 GCA_013421005.1 Heliconius erato x Heliconius himera
TGTGACTGCAAAACCGACTGGTTGTGGGTTCGATCCCCACTCGAGGAGATGAAATATTTACTTAAATTTATATTTCCATTTCTTCGCTCTGGTGTCGAGGTTAAGCGCGGCGTTGAGTTCTGCCACTCAACACGCAATGCCTCCAGAATTCGGCAGAAAGTGGGGAACGGAGTGTCTTAACACTAGGTTCCCTCTGCCTACCCTGCTGTGTGCGGGATACAGCGTGAAGCTAATAAAAACAATAAAAAAAAACTACTATATAATGTGTCATTTGTCATCCATCTTCTGTCAGTTGTCGATCAATGTAGCACTCAATAATAAATACATAGATTGCAGATTGGTCGAGGAATGACGTTTCACTAAATGATAAATGAAGAATGTTGTATTTAGAGAGTTCTCTTTGTATCTCCATCTTCGAGTATCAGTGATACTGGAAGAAGGTCACGTATAGTGCATGAGGATTCTCTGTAGGACATCTATGGAGAGGTTGATATCAGTCAGTTTGGTGCCGTAGCTTTTGACGCTTCCTTCTCTCTGACTACCCCGCTATTACCTAGCGTGAAGCTAATTTTTTTTGATAGACCTGCGGAGCTAAATAAGTAGGAGGCAAAAATATCTAATATTAGTTAATAACGTCTAATTATTATTTTTTAATTTCCAGTTGGCGGTGTAATATCATTTTTGCTACCAAGTGACGTTAGAGTAAAGAAGGACAAACCGATTGATACCTGAACCTACAAAAAAACTATAAGCATAGTGTAAATAAATATCAATATATGAAATCTCTTTAGAGATCTGATTTGAGGAAATAGATATGAGAAATAAGAGTGTTTGATTTTCAATTTTATAGTTTTACATTTTTTTTCTGCTGTGATTTAGAGAATGTAAAAAGATGTACAATATATTTTTTAAATATTATAAAAATATATATTTATATTCGAATATTGTGTCTTTTATTTTTTATCTCTTTGTACTGGATCGTAATGTTTTTAAAATGTTTGTAATATTCGTCACGTCGTCATCATATTTCGTTTTATTTTAATTTTAGTAGCTGCTCGCAAATTTACGAGGAGTTAAAGACCATATCCATACTAGTTTTACATACATACTTCGCTAATGTTGAGTAGCTGTGATTTGTAGTACTGAAGGGGGAAAATAAGCAATTTGAACATAATCATTCCACCGAGTGAAATTCGAACGAGCAACTGCCGCTTAGCGACACTGTTGCCGCTTCACTGCGTTGTGAGTTGCGACGTCCTCAATATTCAACATTTTTTATTTTCAATTAAGAATGCCTAAATACGACCACAATAAACAACTTTACATAATGTATCATTTCCTCGATTCTTACATTTTAGCAATGTGTTATGATATTTCTTCGGACGTTCTATATATTAGACCAATAGATTGATAAAATTTTTAATATTATAGATTCATTACAATTTTATGTTTACCTTAGTAATAAAAAAATAATAAAATCCGTTATTATTACCAATTGGAAATAAGTAGTAATAAGTTTAAAATCCGTATAGCAGGATAGGCAGAAAGTCAACAAAAAAAACAAAAAAAGACTCTAGAAAAAACATAACCACCGGAGTAGGCATCGAACCCACAACCATTACGCTTACTTCGCCACCATGGCCTCCTAATGGTAGAACACGGGTGCTATTATTTTTGTAACAGTTGACCTTGACTGTTCTTTGAACAATGTATTTTAAGAAAAGGGTTTCTAAATATTGTTATTTGAATATTTTGAGAAAATTATATTTTTATAGTAGATTTAATATCGCCTCTGACGCCATTATAATGTAGTATCTAGCAAATATAGCAGTTAAAGCAGAGGAAACCTAGTGTTAAGACACTCCGTTCCCCACTTTCCACCCACTGGAAGCATTGTGAGTTGAATGGTGGAACTCCACACTGTGTTTTGTGTTGTTAACAGAGTGGGGAATGATCATATTTTACTCCCCTAATTGGAAATCGAAACTACAACCGTGGCGTTTATTATCCACGGTGTCACGGCGCCCTCTTATTTTTATTTTTTTCTTAATGATTTCATCTTTATTACAATTCTACCCGCGTATAAATCATGTTTGACAGAAGTAACTAATATATCGGTCATTTACATCAAGACTAGACAGAATGATAACGTGATAAAGTAAAATAGTTTAATTATTTTAAATTTCCAAATTAAGATATAAATAAATGTATTATTTTTATAAATATGGTTTTAAATAAATTATTATTTTATAGTTTAGTGTTCTTAGTAGTTTCGTGGCCAATAAGTGAGGTTATGTCAATAAGGAGTCATTATAAAACGCATGGTGAAATAGGTTAGTAGCTAGTCCCAGTTATATTAAAAATTAAATTTATATAGATATTAGTATGTATGTCCTAAATGAAGCCATCGTGGCGCAGTGGTATTTAAATGCGACAGTTTTGGGTTTGAATCTCAATCGAAGGTATGAATAATTATCATTTTCTCGTTCTGATAACAAGACAATGCTCAGCATTGAATTACCACTCAACAAGCAGTGATTCCAAAATTGGGAGTATTTATATTAAAAATATAACATATGAGTAGAAAATCGTGATATTACCTTAACCCAGTTGTAATATTTCAAAATAAGAGAAAGAAAACGGTTAGTTTAATCAGTTCATCCACTTGCTTATATATGTATGTGCTCGTATATACAAGCCAATCAAAATCTTTCCAATCGTAACATGTGCTTTTGTAATGAGAAGTGATTCTACTTTCAGCCACATTTTTAATATATAGTTTGTGAGTCGGAATTCAACGTCACATAGAACGCAAAAAATATTTAAATATTAACTAATAATTATCATTCGACCGTTCAAAGGAGATCAAACCATTAAGTTTACAGTCAGAAGGTGGCTCCTATGAGGCGCATCGACGATTTTGAAAGACTAACAATATAATATAAACTATCCTCATAGATATAATTGAGATCAGTTGTGGTTCAGGCATATAAGCGTGAAACTGTAAACGCTACAAGTTCTGGGTTCGATTCCCATTCGGAGTAAAGAAATATTTGTAAGCTACAGTAATTCAATTTATTCTAAAAACGTTTAAATGCTCGTAATGCTTTCTAAAATATCGTAAAAAATATATCTTCTTTCTTTGTTTTATCTTTTTCCATTTCTACAGGAATCTGTGCACCACGTTCAGTATCACTCTCTGGTCTTCCACTCCCAAGTGTCAGAACTGTTAGTAGGAAACTATTATTAGGTCATCGTCTAAGTCCTACACACTATTCAATATTTACACAATTTGGACAGTTTATATCTCACGATATCAGCATGGAGGTGGTCTTTGCTTTTGGTATGTAATAATAGTATTTTATATTTCTTATTTTTGTTAGCTTAACGCGATGTCCCGCATATAGCAGGGGATACAGAAGGAATATAGTGTTAAGACACTATGATCTCCATTTTCTACTAAATAGTCAAAACATAGTTTGGTGGCGGAACTCAACGCCGCACTTTTTCTTGTTACCAGAGCGACAAAATGCAAATAGTGAATTCCCTTAAAATGGAAGCGGACCCACGACCTACCACTGTGCCATTACAGCCTCATTCTTTGTTGATATTTCATAAAATTGGGATATTTATTAAATTAAATGCTTGTACTGTTATGCTTGGTAAAAAAATTTTTTTACATAGGTAGGTTGAGGCTAGTCGTGGCGCAGCGGCACAAAGTGTGACTGTAAAACCGACTGGTTGTGGGTTCGATCCCCACTAGAGGAGATTAAATATTTACTTAAATTTATATTTCCATTTCTTCGCTCTGGTGTCGAGGCAAAGCGCGGCGATGAGTTCTGCCACTCAACACGCAATGCCTCTAGAATTCGGCAGAAAGTGAGGAACGGAGTGTCTTAACACTAGGCTCCCTCTGCCTACCCTGCTGTGTGTGGAATACAGCGTGAAGCTGATTTATTTTTTTTATTTTACATAGGTAACGACAGCGCAATTTTATGCTGCTCAGAAAATGGCGAAGCACTTACCCCAGATCTTCAACATTAGGCTTGTCTTCCAGTTATTTTTGAGCCCGGGAATGATTTTTATGAACAATTTGGACAGAAATGCATTTATTTTGCTCCGGCTAGCGACCGTGCTGTTCGATATGCTAATCAAGTAAATGTGAATAATATAGTAAAATAGTGATGTAACTCTTCTGTTTCTCTTGAGATTATAAGTTATTAATAGTGATGTACAATAAACATTAAATCTTTTCGCACTATGATAATTTGTCGTAACATTAGAATTTCATTTGATGTTATGTCAAAAATGTTGGTTTCGTACCACATTAAATAGTTTTAGAAATATAATAATATTTAGAAGTAATTCCACTCTATAATACACAAGTTTCTAATTTTCATTTAAACTCATTTAAATTTGCAATTGTTCCAATTATATTTGTGGGTATTAAACTTCGACCGAACACTTGAAACTAGCTAAATAATCAGTAGACTTAAAACATATATATTCTAAAATGATTTTTAGATGAATGGCGCAACACATAATAAAGATTTATCTCATCTTTGCGGAAATATTAATAAAACAATGATAGCAGTAACGACACCTGGTGGATTGTTAAATGTATTCAAAGACTTTGGAAGAGAAGTGCCTCCGCCTACTGAGAAAGGGAATGTTTTTATAAACAAGCCTGAGCTGCCTGTTTTATATCTGGTATCGTATTTCTCGTTTTATAAATATTATGTCAGCATTTGCTATTTATTAATAAAAGCATTTAGTTGAATTCAGAGGCCAGTCGTGGCGCAGGGACGCACAGTGGATAAGTTGTGGGTTCGATTCCTATTTTGAAATAGAAATGAAATATTTAAAGATTTCGCTCTGGTAACGAGACAAACGACGACGACGACGGACGAGATATCTTATCCAAAACATCAACCACTCATCATTTTAGACATCAATTACTTCTTTTTTTCTAACTTCACGTTGTATTCCGCATAGCAGGGTAGGCAGAGGGAACCTGGGATATTAAATGAAAATTTTAAATATTTTTTTTCCACGTATGGAAATCGAATCCAAGACATGCTCGTTTACCCCCCAACAGTGGCTTACTTGTGCCCATGCGCCACGATGGCCTCATCAAATATTATTCTCAATAATAAAGACAGTCTAATTTCCTAAACTAGGGGATAACCGAATAAATTAGTTCATACCTCCAACGGTTCTTTACACAGTATGGATGTGAGAGAGCAATAGAACCACGTAAAAAAACTACCATACCTGGGACTCTATACTATTTTCTTGGAGACTAGAAGGATAGTTCAGGCTGAGTTTATAATGAATGGCTGCCCTTGCTATTGGGTGAGATTTTTATGATATTTTTCTGTATTTTCTTTTGGGAGCTAAGATTAGTTTATATATAATGTATTGCACTTAATACAGACATAATACAATATTTTTTAATTTACATCGTTGGTCTTATAATTAGAAGAAATCTCTGAGAGCGGCTCCGTAGAGTAGGCGGCGCAAGATATGCAAAATAGAGGGAAGTAAAAAGTTCAGTAAAAAAATAGCAATAAAAGAACAATAAAAAAGATAAAAATCATCTGAAATATTTCACAGCAATAAAAAATAACAAACAACTTATCATATTTGAAAATTATATGATGCCTAGTAATTAAGTTTTGGATGACTTATAAACACTACATTTCAAAAAATCAGCTTCACGCTGTATCCCACCTGTAGCAGAGAGAACCTGGTGCTAAGACACTCCTTTTCCCACAAATTCATATTATTTACACTTTAATTGATATTACAATATAATAAAATTTCAGAAACCAGCCAGAGCAGTGCGATAGTCCAATTATACCAACAATAGACGTCAGCAAATTCAAAGAGATTTAAAACCGTTTAAACGATCAATCTTCAATACAAATCATCAATTCCGTACATCATTAATATTACCTAAATCAAAAAATGCTATCAAAAGAACGAATTGAACGAAACTATAGAATGAATGACGAATTTAAATTGAACAATCAACTTATATACTTATGTCTATCTTACCTTCATTCTATTTTCTGTATTTTATATTCTCTTTCTTAATTTTAAAAAGAAAACATTTCATAAGTATACTATTACAACAATATAATTTTGTTGCAAAAGCGGTTTTTTTTCTCTGTATTAATGAATGATTATGACCTTTTGTAATATTGTTGATTGTTGTAAATGATTTTACTTGATTTTCAATCATTCTTTTTTTCATTTTCATAGTAGATGGTGAATTGTAAATGAGAAAAAAATTTATAGTTCATTATGGTTTTGTTTTCTTTTTCTTTCTGTTGTATTTTCTTTTCCTTTTTTTTCATTGATTGTTCAATTTGATTCTGTCAAGGTATGTAAAAGAACTCGGTTCAGTGATTTTTTAATAGAAAAAATCTAGAAATCGAGTGTTTTAAGACATTTTTGATAGCAATTTGATAGTAATTAAAATATATACACCCTCTCAGCCCACCCGTCGGCCAAAAATCATCTGTAAATAATCTCCAGTGTCTTTTACGCCACGACCATGGATGGATTGTTTTTTTTTTTTATGAATTTTACGTGAAACGATAAGAGCGGTGTTGCCATGCAATTATTTTTATATATATTAATCAAAAGTTTCTTATAATTTTGCTCATATCTCTAATGTTTGTACGTATGTAAATATTTTAATATGTCGATTCTGATGAGTTTTTAAAAATAATAGTAAAATTATTTTATTTAATTTTGATTTTAATAATAACTATGATTATAATTCACTGTTTATTAAATTCATTATGGTAATAGAACATTATATGAATATAAATTTATTTATATAATAAGTTAAGGAGCTCCTTCACTTCAATGAAATCAATGATCAATAGAATATTGTACAAATAATGTAACGTCTTGAAAATACGTTTTGTATGTATCGTATATTTGCATGCTTTTCTCATTTTTTTAAATAAATCACAATGAATTTTTAAGATCTTTTTATTTAATTATCCAATCCTTACAGTACATTTACATGCTTGCCGAACTTTGGCATGTGTCCAAACCTTCACAAGCACTTGAATACCGTTTACGTTTAGAAGTTTGTGAGAGCATTAGTATGTACATGTGAAGAGAGCGGTCGAACTTTTTTCAGCCCATGCGTTAGGCATTATATGTTTTTATAAAAAAACCGGACAGGGGAGACTTGGGCTCGCGCACCGAGGATTCCGTAAAACAATGGAGGTCTTTTCTGAAGTTTAAAATTAGGTTAGCCAGAGCCTTTTCATTTGATACTTCACTTGAACTAGCTTTAATACCAAATTTTGTCAACTTTCAAGGCTATTATTTTTTAGGATTTAACCACAAATATATAGGTTTCATATTTTTTCCTGGACTAGTACTAACTGTAGATGCTAGCTGCCAAATTTCATAATTGTAGGTTAAACGTAAGTACCCTATTAATTTTGATTCCGTTTATAGTGCATTTTACCATCCGTATAAATATATTTTTTTATTAATTGGCTTATATTAAAATATATCATTAAGTATTGCAGTTCTCTTCTATTTAGTTGCTTGTAAATTATAATAACATAATGCAAAAAAATATATCCGTTTGGCACGAACTCGTTACAGGTTCCTTTGATCTGAGTTCAAAAACCGACACTGATCAGCAACAAACTCTCGCAAGCTGTTACAAGCCAAACATATTATTTCAGTTCACACGCTTGAGTTGGTGGACATTCGACAAGCCTCGGCAAGCATGTAAACGTAGCAGTATATTATCTTGTAATAGAGAGTAGGTTATGATAATAATTTTGTTAAATGTGAGAAAGCTTTTTTATTGTTATAACATGATATTTAGATTTTGTCTCAACATTTTCTTTGTCAACTACGCTTTAATTCTTGGTTAATTGCATCGCCGGGGACTATTTTCTGCTCCACTTTTGAAATAGATTTCGCATATTGTAGCAGGGTTTGCGTTTAGTGCCTAATGTCTGGACACTCCGTTTCCCGATTTCCACTAAATCATGGCTCGACGGCACAGCGTCTGACTATAAACGTAACTGGTCATGGGTTCGATTCACGAAGTCACGACTATGAATACCTATCATATTATTATCATAAAATTTGGGTCGACTAAATTCTGCTTTGAGTTCCGTCACTCAGCACGCAATGTCTCCAAATTGCGGCGGAATATTTTGGGTAACGAATCATCGCGAATACTTTAAGGTAGTTAGTTGTAAATATTCCGAATGTCAGATGTTGTAGTATGTTATATGAGGAGGGTAGAATAAACTTTCTAATAGTATAAAAACAAGAATGGCGGCCACAAAGGAGGAACTATCGATTAGATATCGAGGAATTATAGAGGAGACGTTCCAAGGAGAGGACGGGAGGGACACGGGCACGGACCATGAAGTGGTGAGGAAAAAGTAGTTATTAGTGCCAAGTAAGTCGAATTAAATTTATCTATAAATGCTAACTGAATAGTTATATTCAATATATTTATTTTGATTAGGTTTGTGTGTAATGCAAACAGGGGCTGCGGCCGTTTAAACTAGAGATTGTAACTAGGACGTCACATGTACCTCGTAAGAGTGCAGTTGTTATCAGTCGTAGTATTAGACTAGTACTAGACTGAGTGAGGATCGGGGGCTATAGGAGGCCACTGACGAGGGACTAGCTCTTGTGCACTGTATTAGTAGAGAAATGCTAAAGATCATTCAGACGCAACTTGTATATGTCTATCCACATATTTATAAACAAATCTACATAATTATTAGGATATTCGTCCAATGCCAGTAACAGACAGTATTTGGCGACAACTAGGTTCCCAGGTTTACTCTGCTGTTTGCGATATATAGTGTGAAAAGGAAAGAAAATAAAATAAAACAAAAAAAACGCATACTGTCACTGAACTTTAACAGTCACCACGAACTAGCAACGTGAGCTTCGAACAAACTATGTTTGCGATGCGCCATTAGAAAATTAAATTTTCTATACACTTATTCTTAATTAATTAAACTATTCTATTATATATGAACTTCAAGTAAAAATAATTCTATTAGTTATAAGAAAAACGTAACGCAGAAATAATTCATTGCTATCAATATAAGAAGCTGAGGCCAATAGTGATGCAGGGGCACAGAATGTGACTGTAAATGCGATTAGTTGTGGGTTCGTTTCCCACTCGAGGAAATGAAATATTTATTTCAATTTATATTTCCATTTGTTCGCTGTTCCGCCACTTAACGCGCAATGCCTCCAGAATTCGGCGGAAAGAGGGGAACGGAGAGTCTTAACACTAGGTTCTCTCTGGTCTGCTGTGTGCGGGAGATAGAGTGAAGCTGATTTATTTGATTTATTTATTTAATAAAAAAGTTAATATTAAACATTGATACCTTGAGTACTCTACCTATATTAAACTCTGACTACAAAAAACATTTTTTTTATATTAATGCTATTAATATAACAATTTGCGATGACAAATAATTAATAAAGAAGGGTAACCATAATTATTAAAAATGGCAAATCATTATAACTGGACGTAATTTCGTGAAAATCGGTCACAAGGTCGAAGTCATTATAATTTGTGAGTTTTTTTTATCAAAATGTATATGAATATCAAATTGTAAGCTTCACTTACCTAATATTAAGTAGAGGGACTAATGTTAAGTAAATAAAAGACTATTGTGGCGCAGTAATACAGCATCTGACTATGAACGCGACTATAGCAAGTTCAAGAAATTTTAAGAAATGAACATATTTTTAGTTTCTTGTTCGCTTATCAAGACAAAGCACGTTATTGAGTTCCATCATTCAACACGCTATTTCTAGAAAATTGGCGGAAAATTGGGGATAAGTATAAGTACCTATACACTAGGTTTTCTCTGTCTACCCTGCTTAATACGGGATAGGGCGAGAACAACAAATAAATGAGCTTTTTATCTCCACACATCTCACATTGAAGGCAACAAGATGGGAGATAGAAAAAGGGAACCTAGTATTTAAGTAATCCTTTCTTCAATCTCCGTCCACGGTCACTATTACGGTCTCCTCATACCCCTCTATTTCCCCTCGTCCACTTCTATCAATCTCTTCATACCTGCTCTACTCTTATATGGATTCTCGCCCCTTCTACATGACCTTCCCCCAGTGTGTTCGATACAGTGTTATCGACCGGAAGATATTGGTTAACCGAAATCTTTACCCGCTTGTCTTACCACTCACTCACCTTCTTCTGGGTTTTTTATAAAAAGAATATTATAAACATACTCATTAAGAAGTGGACCTAAGTGTGGAATAACACTTTAAAAATTATAAAAAATATTATAAACATCTTTTTTTATTAACGCTTCAATCAAATATATTAATTTTCGAGACAAAAGAAAGTATGTACAATATTTTATAACTGTCCTTGTATAATACATCAAGGATACCTCGTCCTCGACGTCCGAATTCCGATGTGCTTAATGCACTTCTGTGAATCGATTGAAGATAAATTACAACTCAAAATGGAAAGACTAAGTTTTTAGACGTTTAGTGTCGTTCCACACGATTGGTATGTCTGCGCTGTTTTAATTTTTTTTAATGGTTTCAAGCTTTATCCTGCACATGGCGGGGAAGGCTAAGGGAACCTAGTGTTAGGTACTCCGTTACCCCATTTTTCGAGACATAGCGTATTTTGAATGGCGAAATTCAAAGTAGTTTTTTGTCTTGTTACCATTGCAAGAAAATTCAAATAATTCATAATCCGAGTGGGAATCGAACTCATATCCGTCACGTTTAGAGTCAGTAAGTCGTGCCTGTATGCCACGAAGGCCTTGGAATGTTTTAAATTTAACATAATTGTGTAAAATTCAATAAAGTAAAAAATCTTGTGGACGTCGTGGCCTAGTGGAACAGCGTCTAATAGTAAACGCGATGATTGCTAGTTCGTTCCCCATCTGGAGGAAGAATTATTTTTATTTCAATGTTTTGACAGTGGTAAGCAAAGACAACGCTGACTGCCTCGGTGGACCACTACACACGCGTCTGTCTTTATGTCTTGAATTCAGAAAGTAGAGAGCGGAGTGCTAACAATTCTCTCTATCAGCCTAACCTGTTACGTGCGGGATAAAGCATGAAGATTACAAAAAAAACAAATATATTATAATAAAATCGCAATTATTTTTACTATCGTCTGACGATCCTTAGCTATAAAGTTAAGCACACACGAGGGTACGGCGCAGTCGTGTTCATATTTCGGGCGCGGGCCGCAAACATCGCTACGCAAATTGGTTTATTCTTACTTTTGTTACTGAGAAAACCTCCAACTGGGTACAGGTCGGAGGAAAACGTTTAATGAGATATATAGATTGTTCTAATATTTTAATGCATTTCGTATATTTCTATCATATTGATAGAAAGCGTATGTACTCGTGTAAAAAAATATTTCGTAGCGAAACTCAACGCCGTGTCTTTCATTTCTCGTTTAAAACTTGGAATATACAACTATAATGTGTACAATTAACATTTCTTTTTATTTTATTTCTTAACTGAGAGAATGTTAACATAAAAATATTTAAAAAAAAAATTAAATTGAATTAGCTTCACGCTGTATCCCGCACACAGCAGGGTAAGCAGAGGGAACCTAGTGTTAAGACACTCCGTTCCCCACTTTCTGCCGAATTCTGGAGGCATTGCGTGTTGAGTGGCAGAACTCAACGCCGCGCTTAACGTCGACACCAGAGCGAAGAAATGGAAATATAAATTTAAGTAAATATTTCATCTCCTCGAGTGGGGATCGAGCCCACAATCAGTCAGTTTTGCAGTCACACCTCGTGCCGCTGCGCCACGACCGGCCTCAAAATATTTTAATACTTATAATACATATAGTATTTTTTACACTAAACCGAACTAACCTAAATATTTTAGAAACCGTTAACCGATAAAAAAAATAATATAGTAAAAGTACGTATACGCTTAACTCCGCCATAACTTCTACGATATCGATTAGGTACCTATAAGCATGTACGATTTATTTTGGCCTCGTGCTGTATTCCGCATTAGAATCTTAAGCAGAAGAAACCTAGTATCTAGAGACACCGTTTAACTTGTTAAAAAAGCGAAAAAAAATAATTAAATAATTAATTTTCCCAAGTGGAAATCGAAGACACGCACAATCGTCGCTTTTACAATAACACGCTGTGCCGTTGCTACATCACGCCCATTTTAATATTTAAAAAAATCGTTAAGAAAAAAAATATTAAAGTTAGCAAAGCACTTTTCTACGCAAGTGTGCAAGTTCAAAGTCAAGGTGCGCCTGCCCGTCTTGATTTACGACACTCTACGTATGTATGTATGTATGTATGTATGTGCAGTGTACAGTGTCCACGTGTAGTACTGGTAGGTACTGGTTCTCGATACTCGCACTCGTAATTACATCGTATCTGACGTTTTTTTAATTTAAAAAACAGTTATGTAAGCGGAATACGGCACTCGAGATGTCTTTCTCAGTAATCATTTTAGATGGATTTATTTATTTGTCGGATATTTTTTTAGTGGCGCCATGAGAAAAATGAATAGCGTACGTCGTGGCGCAGTGGTTCAGTACCAGTATTTTACTGTGAGATGGGTATTGGTTTAATTCCAGCTCGCGGGAATTAAGTATTTCCATTTCCCCGCTGTGGCTTGACAATTTGTGGCGTTGAATTCTGGCACTCAATACGCAATGACTCGAGATATAGGGACAATTGAAACAGTCG
Source organism: Heliconius erato x Heliconius himera (assembly GCA_013421005.1). Lineage (NCBI taxonomy): Eukaryota > Metazoa > Arthropoda > Insecta > Lepidoptera > Nymphalidae > Heliconius > Heliconius erato x Heliconius himera. The sequence goes on from JAATLQ010027529.1 coordinate 17,238, forward strand.
ATTTTGTTTCATATTCGGGGAAAAGCGTGAAGCTGCTTTTTTCAACATTCTGATACATTTACAAAGTGCCAAAATATCTTACACATGTCAGGGGAAGCAGGGAAATCTGGGAACCTAGTGTTAAGACACTCCGTACCCATTTTGACACTTCAGTTTCCTAGTTTCCGCCGAATTCAGGAAGCATTGCGTGTTGAGAGGCCTAACTCAACGCCGCGTTTGTCTTGCTACTAAAGTGCGACTTTGCGTTGTGTCTTGTTACTAGAGTGAGAAAATGAAAATAATTAATTCCCCCGAGTAGGAATTGAACCCGTAAATGTCGCCTTTACAGTCGCTGTGCCGCTGCACCATGACGGCCTTAAAGTACTCGTACTGTATTTTTAGTACCGTACTATAATTATAGATATAGTTATAAATAACTATTAATTAAAGTTGTTCTTATCTATTGCATAGCCACCTCGTGTTTCTTAGAATTATTTTTAGAATATTAGAAAACACCTTTTAATGCATAAACACAGGTTTTTTTAATATAATTTTATCTAAGTTGACTTTTTTAATAGATTTAAAAGTAAAAGCTGCTTAATATTAAAATTATTCTAAGTAAATTCTGACTGTAAGTACGACGGTTATAAGTTCGATTCCCATATGGAGGAATAATTTGTTTTCATTTTCTCGTTCTGCTCTGTTAACATGACGAAGCCGTTGAGTTCCGCCCCTCAATACGTTTTGTCTTGAATATTAGCTGGTGCGTGGAGAACGGAGTGTCTCAACACTAGATTACCTCTGCCTAACCTGCTATACATGAAAAATATAATCTATATATTTTAAAATTATCTAAATGGTTTTATTTATTACTTAAAAGGAATTTTTACATGCATTCAAAAAATATACCTACTCCTATCCTTTCTATATGAAGCTAGAAATAGATTTACCCCACAAATAATATACTTAACATTAACACCAATTGATTCTTGATAACAATAAAGTAATAAAATTGAACAATGTAGCTTTAACTAAAGGTGGATTTTGTAACGGATTATTTTATATGATTTTTTATGTATAAAATATGAAATCTATTCATAAATATTATTACAAAGGAAAACAATATTTTTTATTGTACGTAGCATTTATTACAATTACAGCTTAATACACTAATATTAAACCATTATATATATATATATATATATATATATATATATATATATATATATATATATATATATATATATATATATATATATATATATATATATATATATATATATATATATATATATATATATATATATATATATATATATA
>JAATLQ010027539.1:4491-34374 GCA_013421005.1 Heliconius erato x Heliconius himera
GTACTAAATATACAAGAACATATCCGAATATATAGTTGTTGGCCTACATTAAGGCAGACAGGACGTAAAATTTCCAAACCACGCTTATTAACGAGCTATTTCCTCTTCTATGTCGTACTACATAACTGCGTGCGTGCAATAAATGGCCAGCCCAATATACCACTACCAGATTAATTATGTATGTACATACATCCATTCTAGGTAAACTCGAAAACGCGCTTGCGTGTCGAACCTAAATATATCGAAGCTGGATGTTATTGTTTTATTTCGTGAGAGAGATATATATGTATATATATATATATATAAGCGCATGTGTTTGTTTTATTTAATCTTCACGCTTTCTTATACTTTACGCTTCACGTTAGCTTCCTACTATCACCTAGCCGCAATACCTACCTAATGAAAAATAGCTCTGCACGTTACGGGAGACATCGGTATTTTCAATATAAGTTTTATGATTTATAGTTAAAATAATAAATAAAGCATCTTAGTGGAAATGATAGAAATTAAAAGATTTTTAAAAATACTAAACATTAAGAGTTTAGAGTTCAATATACCTAGGATTCTAGATTGTGAGATATAAATATATCAATATACGTTTGTAAATATGATCACTTCATTTATTTTGTGAGTGACGTAAATATTTACCTTTGTGACACATCCCATGGAATATAAAATCCAAGGAGTAGTGAAAAATTCAAATGTATGACTATTAAAGTAAGCTTTACTAGAGGATTTGCATCGAGATGGCCCCGAGAGAACGACCATACAGAGAACGCTTTAGCCGATACATGTATCAACTTTTACGATATTTCCACCGTTTCGTCTACGTTCTAGCGCAACAACTAGTATTTGAATAATTTTATTAACATGGGTAATGGGGAGTGATAGCACCTATGTGGGTATATTGTTTCCATATAGATAAGTAATTTTGAAGTTACTGCGTTATGGAAAAACGTATGTTATAATAAGTTCTTTGATTTTCACGATTATTACACATTTTAAATGAAACTATTTTAACCGGATTAATCGCGTATATTTGGTACTTTTATACATTTTTGGAAACCCGACGTTTCGAACACTTTGCAGTAGTCCGTGGTCACGGGTAGACTGAGGCATTCGTCTGACAGACGAAAATGTATAAAAGTACCAAATATACGCGATTAATCCGGTTAAAATAGTTTCATTTAAAACGTATGTTATATTCACTTAAAAAATGTGCAATGTAGCAATGTCTTAATGGGAACTAAGTGTTTTATCACAAGGTTCTGCCTATCTTGCAATGTGCGGGATGCAGTGCGAAGCTAAAAAAAAATAAAATACTTTTATCAATAAATAGAGATACTACTATATAAAAAATCACGTTTTACAAATAAGTAGATAGTAGTAGGTTTAGAAAAAGAAATGATGTACATCCCAATGTCATCGTGACATGTTTTTGTTAAGCTCCAATGAGTCGCCTTCGCCATTCACAACTCATGTGTTGTACACGTATACACAAATAAAAGGCGGTTCAGTGGAATCATTTGAATAATACATGAGCTGCTAAAAGGACGCATTTGGGCTTTTATCGCTAAATTGGTGCCGACTGTAAAAATTACTGCTTCATGTATAAGATGAGATTTCCCACACCCAATACTTTCGTATGCCTTCAGATTGTGATTTTTTTTATATTCACGTATCTTCTACATCATGCTGGATAGACATAAAAGAATCCGCAATTAGTTCGTTGTCCGTAGTTTTGCTATTTTAGAGACGTTGCTCAGGTACAACGATTTTAATATTTACCCTAATGCAAATAGAATTCATAGCTTGTGAGGTACTCGAGACACATCGTAAATCTTGACAAAACTATCTCAATGTATGTGTTAATAATCAAATAAATAATAATATTAAGTACGTACCTGCGTACTACATGCCCATAGTAAGTCAGTGAGCCAACAGTTATATTTAAGAAGAATGTAACACAATGCAATGGCCTAAAAATTAACATAACGGAAGGCTACATAAAGCCTGAGCCACCCGACCGCAGTTCCGGTTCTGACACATTAACTCGACGACAACGTAAATCTGTAACGTGCAGTCTACTCGCGATGAAAGAACAAGGAGACGTAATAACAAAGATATGAAAAAGAGCAGCGGGGACCGACGCAAATACGCGAATAAAGGAAGTCGGTTCAGCCAAGGAATTATGGGGACATAAAAAAAGGAGGGAGGCTGGAGACAATGTCGGGGAGCTTGCGTGGCTCGTTATGAAGTCCCCGGGCGTAAAAATGTATTGCCAGTCTATTCCCCGCTCAACCAATTCCTTTTTATCTCACTGAAAAATACGTAAGCGGATATTTTTTTTCAGTTGCGATATTTTATACCAGCGAAAAATAGTAGACTTTTTTGTTTCTCTGTTTTTAGTTGAGCTTTGTAGAAATGAAATTGTTATTGTTGTTTTTTTTTTATTTTATTAATATTTTAATATTTTTTTTATAAATATTGTGCAGTGAGCATATTCTCCAGATTATTATTAAAAATCGTTCGAGTTTTTAGTATCAATATATGGACATAGCCACAAATTTAATGTGTGAATATTATATTGATACAATTTGTTAGCAACATTACATTTAACCCAAAAAAATATATGATAACATAAATAATAATTGATACAGCACAGTAAAAGGACACAGTATACCTACCTATGAAAATGTTTTTAATTAATTATACAATAGTCATTGTTTCAGTAACGGCATTGTAAAATAGTGCTAATAAAAAGCGTTGTTTGCGTCCTGTCAGCGAGACTATAATGTTTGGTGTCTGGCGTTGGATATTGATTAGTTCTTTTTATTCCCCGTGGCCAGCCAGCGGCCGGCCCGCCGTTACGTATGTATTTCCCAGGGGAGAGACCGAGGGTAACGAACTTAGCTTTGAATAATTACAATTGTTACTTGTTTAGAGAGAACAATGGAGAGCAGTTCGGATCAATTGAACGATGCAGAAAGAGTGAAAACACGCATGTGTAGATTGTAGATAGATACGCGTCGCTGAATGTTGTGTCGTAGGTTTAACGGGTAACGTTGAGTATTATATCTCCTTAATACATTTAAAATAATTAATAATTACATTATGCATTTATCCACTTTTAATTGGCTCTGCATAAATGCATTAAACTTTAAAGTAAGAAAAAGTAAGGTTTATTCTTCTTTTTATAGGTACATGCATATGCTGCGTATATTACGTAACAAGCGCGATACTAGAAATCCCGCACCTGACCGGGACAAGCAATTCCCCTTGTCTATCTATATAAACGCTCTTTCGTGAGATTTTAAAAATTCTCGCAGCAGACATTTTGAAATAATTTTAATATAAAAATCGACGTCAACTTTTTTTTCCATGAATGCACTGCGAATGAATAATATTTTTATGAAGTATATTCCAGTACGCAGGAAAATTATTGAAATCGCTTTATTGGTATTCTTTTTGCTACGCAGTCTAAATTAAAAGTGGCCTCGTTAAAATGGCTTCGTTTTATGAAAGTTTGAATAAGAAGATGAAATGGCCGTTTTTAATTATAACTTGTTTTTATTATTGTGTACATTATTGAACTGGACTGGAGTTTTAAATTAAATATTTTGATTGCGCCACTAAGGATTTTCCTTATTTACGAACAATCAAGTGACACTTGATCTCATTTGCATAATATGTGTTCGCTTGTGTTACTCGTATTCATATGAAATAATATAAAATGTATGATTAATGTATTGTCCTTATATGCTGTCAATAACAGAATAAACTGAAAAACAATGGTGTTATTGTAAACTGATGTAAGGATTGCAAATGTTTTGCAAAAATTTTATATTCTTCATTCCGCTAATGGGCAAAGATAATGTAAAAGATTTTTTAATTCATTTAGTAACTCTGAGTATTTTGTGCGGACATTTACGGTAATAACCCATGATTGAGGCATTTACGTGCCCTTTTGCTTTTAAAGAGTCTTTTGCTTTTAAAGAGACTCAGCTCCTCTAGTAGTACCTCTTTACTTAAAAGCACATTAGCTTATATAAGGGATGAAAAAAAATGAGAAAACCTCAATAACATAATAGTTTATTATTAAGAACTTTACTTATCATAGGCATATATAGCATATTTAACTCCCTTTATTTATTAAACCGGTGCAAATTTAACAAAGCGTAGGTGCATATTAAATTATTATCAGGTTGGTGCATTAGACCTAGAACAGATGTTTATTAAATATTCAAATGATCTTGTTAAACCTGACTGCCCTGGATTGATTACAAGGATAGTGAGTTAAAATATGCTTGACAAGAAAATGTAAATGTCTGTAATTTGTGTAAATTCCATTCGTGAGTCGGTAAGAAAATATTTGTGATATTTTTATTGTTTTTCACATTTATGGACTGCGTCGCAAATTGGCCTTGCTCAGCAGATCTTGACCCTACTATACACATTAAATGGCGCTAGTGTAGTGTAGTGACATTATATTAATCATAGTGTTCATATAGAACTAGTTGCTTTATTATATATACCAAATATCTGTTAGAAAATATTAAATGCTAGAAATGTTAAGAATACAACATTAAAAAGCAAACCACGCACTCGATTCCCCTTTAATACGCTAAGTTTCCTAGACAGCCCGTTCATAATGCTCAAACCGCAGCCGCCGGAGTTCCGCTTGTAGCTCTCACAAGCTTATAATGAATGTTGTGTTAATGGAGTTAAGTAAGTTACACTTGATTTCATATTTTAGATGGATTTAGTACTTGTCAAGTTATGTTATGTGTTTTGAATTTAACTTTTAATGTACGACTATGTAAATAGTAGCTAAATTGCGGAAGATTAGATAAGGCATGCTTGCAGTATTGCCATTATTAATAAAAAATAAAAGAAACCTTTTTATAAAATCTAATAAAAGCTGGTAAATCATCTACATAAAGCAATAGTAGGAAAGTAAAATTTGATTGTATGTAAAGTTATGGATAGAATAGATATCAGTTAACAGCGATATTTTTTTGTTTTATATAGATTACATTATTTTTATTACTTTTTATTTTTACTTCCGTTGCATATAATCGAGGCCATAGTAGTGCAGTTTGAGAAGCGTTTAACTCATGCTTTTGGGTTCAATGTCGAATTCGGATGGAAAGTGAGGAACGGAGTATTTTGACACGAAATCCTTTTATACTCTGCTACATGAGGAATATAGAGAAGCAGAAAAAAATATATACATATTACAAAAATATATAGCTCTACGTACATGTACGTAATATAGTTCAATAATATACTTACAGTAAATAGTAAAAATCGAAATTGTATTTGTCATTGAGTAAATTGTAGTAGGTACAGTATGTAAAATAAAATAGTGTTACTGCGCATGTGTGCGTGCATTTATATAATTTCCATACATCTAGTACTTTTCATTATAACACCGTCCGTAACGTCTCGTTCACTATAAAGGTACTTCCGCTTAAGTCCTAACAAGTTTATCGCGAGTGTTAAGCTACTAATACAGTTTACAAGTCTTCATCGGCAAAGTTTTGCATTAATAAACGTCGTTTTGTATGATATGCTTGTATATTTCTATTCCGACTTATGCTTAAATAATTTCTTTGGTCTTTTTTATATTATAGGTGTGTGCTCTTCTCTATCAAATTATTAAACTTGTTTAGTTTATTAAAAAAATATTTTTATAAACAAATATAGAAAATAAAATTATAAAATATTAATACTTTTATTACACAAGAGGAATCAATTTTACACTTTTAAATATAAATTGTTATAAAAAACACATTAAAAAATACTTAAAAGATGGGACTAGGTTCTAAGCCATCGGTGGCTAAGGCTTCAGACTCATTATTATTATGTAATAAGGTATATGTTTATTTTATGTTACAAAGCAATTAATTTTACTGTATTTTATATTTACTTTACTCTCTTCTATCTAAAATTGAATTATAAATTTAAGTCTTGCTTTATTACATAATGCTTAATTTTCTTCATAATAATAGAAAAACGTCGATTCTCAAGTGGACTTCTATACAACCCAAGTGTACAAACGGAGATCCAGCCAATTATCTGCTTGATAGGAAACGCAAACAATTTCGAAACTCAAAGGGAAGCAAGAAGAAGTGTAATTGGGTCAATAGTGTATCGAGAAGCATTTAAAGCTTTGTAGCGAGCCTTCGCGCGAGTATAAGAGGGGAGACACAAATTGATTGCCATTATTACAATTCATACTATAGTATTTTGAAAGAATATTCTAATTAAATTTTATTATTTAAAAAAATAAATAAATTAGCTTCACGCTATATCCCGCACACAGCAGGGTAGGCAGAGGGAACCTAGTGTTAAGACACTCCGTTCCCCACTTTCTGCCGAATCATTTGTTTTTTTTGACGACAAAATTTTAGGTATGTTACATTTACATTTACCTATTTAGTAAATTTCGGCAATAATATGTAAAAGAGTATGAATCAAGTGGTGAGAGCTTAAAACGTTTTTGTTTAATGCTTTAAATTCATATCTAAAAAACTCCTAAAATTCTTACAAAAGTTGTTTATCCATTACAATAGTGCTGTTGTTTAACCAAAGCACTGTATAGTGAAACTGTCACTACATTAAACGTTGAATAGCTGAACTTTGTTTCGAGACAGGCTTTTGTTCAAGTGCCGTAAAATGTAATGCAACGGTCAACGTGGGACGTTCGCTTCCTTTTAAAGTTCTTTGCATATGCATAGCCCTACTTATGTCGCTGTTTACTATGCCATGAGAAAATAACTTTCCGTATTGCCCACTAAGTATATTGTATCTGATTGCTTATAGTTTATTTGTTGATACTTATATTTTTGTATCTTTTTGTTTAATATTTTAATATAAACATTATTGCATAGATGACGTAGGTACCTGTCAAGAAAGAATCAGAAACTTGGAAGTTATCAGGAGCACGGCAAATGCCTATTGATAAGGTATTGATAGGACACCATTTGACTACAAACATTATGTTCTGGTTGCAGGTCCAATATCAGTCTCTCTGGTAAGGCGATATGCTGCATTGGGTCGCGCCCGAATTCCATACACGCTATTGTATGGAATTCAGGCCGAAAGTGGTGAATGGGCAAATGGAATTTTAGACTTGACACTTGTTTCTCTACGTCTATTCTGCAGTGCGGGAAATATGCGAGACTGAAAAAGTAAACTGTGAGTTGTTGCGACTTGTCCGATTGTACACTCAAATTTAATGGGCTCAAATTTATTTGTACTTAAAACCAGCGTCTATTCAACCGAACGAAACGGTAAAAACGTCTAAAATATTATGAAAAATATATATGTAGACTGAAGAAGTGTTTTTATTAAACATTTAGTTACGTACTGCAGTACGAATTCAATTTTTCATGTAGCGATCAAAGGGTTCGCCTCTTCAATATCCACTCGCGTGAGATTGAACACTGGCTTCAAAGGAACGGGTGCACTTGTAAAAATACCGCTTGTTTACCCTGAATGTTAATGGCAATCACCATTTTCTGTCTTTTTGTTACTAAAACATGACTTCTATAAAAGTTTATAAAAAGATATTGATCTACTCTATATTAAGACGATTGGTTTAGTAATGCGCTAATCTAATTCCATTCGCCGCAGTAATAAGAAGTGGCGTTAATCACCGCAACTTAAACGATTTCTTACGGTTTTCTAATAGAAATTGCTCTCAAGTCGGTCGAGGTAAAGGCCGATTATATGGTTTCAGTCGATTTCCTTTAAAGTGATTGAGTTTTTTATCATAAGAAAAACTGTTGTTGTGTTAAATATTCTTAAGAATTATAAATATTTTTCTCTTTGAGATCGCTTTGTAGATTCTCGATTCAATGTTCTTCTAAATAAGTCCCTATAATATTAACAATAGATATTAAGTCCTCAATTTTAATTATAGATAATTTTAAATAAAGATTAACATTTAACCCTTCCCTCGTCTAGACGCTTTTATAAACTAATAAAATTGTTATCGCTGCCTACTTGGTTATTCAACTTAGTTAAAGTTGTTATTATGCGTTAAATATTTACACTATTTAAATAAAGTTCAATGTTAAAAACAACCTTGAATATGAGACATTTTTTTTCCAGCTTCACGCTGTATCCCGCATCCAACAGGGTAGGCAGAGGGAACCTAGTGTTAAGACACTACGTTCCCCACTTTCCGTCGATTTTTTGATGCATTGTGTGTGCGGAACTAAACTCCGCATTTTGCCTTGGTACCAAAGCGAAGAAATAAAAATATGAATAACTAATAATTCATTCTTGCGAGTGGCAATCGAACCCACAACCGTCGCGTTTACTTGTGCCCCTGCGCCAAAACGGTCTCAACATGTGAAATGTACAATAAATATTATAATAGGCATTTATTCAGCTTTCTTTTAACCAAAGCACGTTTTTTACGAACAATAATATATCAAGTATCAACCACACCGTTTTGAAAACTAGATTTTCGGTAGTACATGCAAAATTAGTTCTTATCTTCCAAGGAATGGTAACTAATTTTGTTCGAACTAATTTGATGGTTACTCAGTATGCAAGATAGGATTGCAAGCGATGTGCGCTGTATGCAAACATTCTCTATTTGTATTCATATAACGGATATATTTTAGAAATTATTAATTTCAACAATGTGGGCTTTAACGTGTTGCCTTATTTTATGGAATCCATACCATTGTTCGATACTTATATTCAATGTAATAAAACATAATTTTCAACATTTAAGTACATAAATGATCCATTGTTAAATAAACACTACATAGCACTTTTTCTGAGTCTGAAATTTTAAAAGTGTACGTTACCCACGCTGAAAAGGTTTTCGTTCTAAATTCTAATCTTCAAACAGACTGCAGCATTTTCAAGCTTTTACTCCCAACGAGTTTTCTCATATTATACTTTGTTCTCTGCAAATACTTTTACATTGAAATACCGAATCACTAGCAATAAAACTCATAAAAGCTGTTCTGCGAATGCACTTTGTTAGAAAAATCTGAAGACAAACCAATTTTATTATGCCATAAAAAAAATATCATAAAATACAGGAGAGTTTATCTAAAATAAATATACAAATAAATACATGCATGCAAAGTAAAAAGGCAATATTCGTTGCGACGTTAAAAAACCATGTGACACGCTCTAATGCATACATAATTCGTTGCACGTTGGTATCACGGTACAATTTTAATAGAGTTTTGGAAGTTATTCTGTAAATTTGGAATACTATCACTGCAATGTAAAAGTGTCGTTTGTTATACGTCGCGTCGTTGCGGCGCAGTTACAGCGAGTCCTATTAACAGTTATATCTAACCTTTCTTCAAAGGTCACATGTCTTAAAATGAATCGGCTGCATACACGATATTTACTTCTTCTGGTTTTGTTGTATAGAGTGCAACGTAGAATCTTTTACCAATATCTCTATGTGAATTTGACTAACGGATGAACAAACAATGACGCAAACGAAGAAGAGGCTAAGTAATTATTTCGTGGTAACCTTAACAAGTTGGTAGTTTAAAATGTGTAAATTATATGAAACTATTGATTTTATCGTATGATTTTGTTGTAATTATTTTTGTGGCATCTATAGATACTCCTATTACATAGTGTGCAGGCCAAATATATTATTTTTATTATTTCTTTCCACGTATTCTATACTGAAAAGTAAACTTTTGCTAACGTGAATAAAATACATATTAAATTTGGAGAATTTCTGTATGATTGCGGAGCGGTCTCCTTAGGTCATTCACTCTTTCATCCTGTGGTTTTCGTTCACGTCTCGGATAATATCGTCGTCAGGTTGCGAGCTCTTTCGGCATTACAAATATTGGATTTAAAATTGAATTCCATCAGATACTATTTTTACATTTTTATATTACTTTAAGTTACCAATTACTTAATCCTAATAAGAAATGTTATTTTTAAACTTATTTTCTTTTTTCAGGTACATACTACTATGAGGCCGAGACAGCACATGATATTCTTATATTTTTGTATGTATATAATTTTTGTATTTGGTAAATATTACTTCTTTTTATGTGTTAGACTGTTATTGATTATAATGCCTCCTCTTTACCTCCTCTCTGAGTTAAATAGTAAATGTAAGATTCAATGCAATTAATAATCTAAATTAATATTTTTAAGTTTAGTTGCTGTATTTTGTAGTGTTCTTGAACAGTTGACACTTACTCTTCAGTATTACAACAGTATGTATGTACATAAGATGTAACTTGACAGATAAACAAATGTAGTAGTTACAAACAATTTGCAAATATAAAGAACTGTATTAATTGTAATAAGACGAAAATATATTCGTCGCTAAAATTGATTAATTCCCATTAAGCTTATTCATAAAGCAATTATCTTTAAAATCAGGGAAATGACTAAATCAGATTAATCTAATATAATCGAAGTATAACTCATAAGATATTCTGATTCAATATCGTCGCTTAATTGTTTATCTCGGCTCCCTTATCTTCACTCCACAATCCCTTTGTTCCGTCTGGGGGGCAATTAAGAAGTTCTGTCCTTACATCTACGTCTATGGTACGAGGAGGCGTTCATTTTCATTTGGTATGTGAGATAGCAAGACGGAATATTATTTTGTAAATATCTGATTTCGAGTGTGTTAGCTTAGTGGTAAAGGAAAATTTGTCTAATCATTATTTAATTAATTATGTTTAGTAACTTGCTCCAGTTACATTAGCCAGAAGCTGCCAGAAAGTGAATATCACCAATCATATGTACTCATGGGCGTAGGAAAGTGGAGCCCGGGTGATCCGTGCCCATCCCACGAATAGTGTTGTAGCCACCCCAGAAATTTAACTTACAACAAAATTTGCTCCAAAAAACTAAAAAAAAACCAGTGACCCTCCCCAGAACACATCTCTAGATACGCTAATGTATGTACCATAATATCATTTTGTTGTAGCCTTGATTTACTAACCAAAACACATATAATTTTTCATACCAGTGGACAAAGTAACGATGTATACCTATCACTTACCATATACGACGACAAAAATATAAAATTATTACAATAACGTCTCTGTAAAAGATTGAACAATGAAAATTGACCATTTATTGAAAGAGAAAATATGTTATAAAATATAACAAATAATTGGCCATATTAATTAAAAGGTCAGCACAAAATGTCTTCACACAAATATGCAGCAACAAGGCAATCGTTTTATTTTTATCTTTACTTTAATAGCTAGTTGGACAGTGGGTCCCCTGTAATGGTATCGCTAATGACGCCGCCATAGAACACATCAAAGGGACATTTTCCCATCGGAATGTCGTGGACCCGTTATCTGGACTGTAAATGCTGTAATTCACATCGAATCTACTTTGACTGATGATGTTTTAACATGCCGATGCACATTTCATGCTGCCATTTGGTATACTATTTTTAGTATTGTGTGACCTTTATAAACACTGGCTTTTTCGCTTTTTATTCGAAAAAAAATTCAATTTTAAATTTGTACTCTGCGTATACATAGTTATCTTGAATTAAAAGCTTATCTAACGGAATAGTTCGCCAGCTAAACGAGCAACACAATATAAATATTAATGGGATAAATACTGATATAAACAAGTTTTGCAACAGAGCTAAATATGATAAATTTTCGTAGTTATGCATAACTAAACTTTGTAATTATTTAAAATGCAGATTTGTGGCCTCTATTATACTATAGTACTTGGTTGCGCCTAACATGAATATTAATTAAACATTTTAATTATATAATCGAAAGTATAATATAGGCTATATTTTATACAGATGATTATTATGTGAGCAACATACTCTATACAGAATAAAATTAGCAACAGAGAGAGAAAAAATACATATAAAAAATTGCAAGTTGGTTACTTACTACTAGACATAAGTCTATAGAAATATTTTTTGTTCCTACTTTTCGATAAATGACATGTTTTATATATAAAAATTTAAATATAAATTTACGTAATAAAAAATATTGAATTAAAATAATATGAAATCCAAAATCTATTTTACATACTGCTGATGAATTATTATTAGTCAAATACATATATCTCTTGAATACAGTAATAAATTGCACCGCGAAATTATTAGCAGTTTAAACGAAGCGTATTCATAATATTGTATCAATTCAATGATAATATTTACTAGTTAAAAATGACGTCTGATTACGGCTATCAATATCTCTCAATTAACGCAGCTATCATCGAGTAATAAATTCTGAACCCATAGACCACAATTGTAAACAAAATATTGCTTAAAATAGTCGCCTTATAAAACTATCTATATATTAAGTCCTTTTACCTATGTATGTTTAAATATAGAAATGGGAAATACGTTTCCACATTGTTAACTTATTTGTGTTACAGAATTTTATATGATCTTTATAGTCCATTAACCCGGCGGGAGTGTGGTGAAGAAAAGTTACATACAGTATGTGGCGGGGTGTGACATACCCGAAAACAAATCGGCACTTAAAATAGTTTTTTCAATTAAATTAAATTAAATAAGTGGTATATATTATATAAGGTATGTATTTACGTGTAAAGAAAATAAAATATACAGTAAATTCAATTTATTTTTATTAATTCACATAATGAGATCTAAGGCACTTGTTTTTGGTAACAAAAATATTAACCTCTATTTAAAAAATAATAAAAAAATAACAAGTCTTATTTAAACAAAAAAACTCTAAAAACTTAAAAGAATATGAGATCTTACACAAAATAAGTTGTCACAAAATGTATACACAAAGTATGTGGCGGGGTGTGACTTACCCCACACACGTTTGCACGCATGTATTCCGAGCACTAGCCGGCGCAACACTGCGATCACGCCACTTTCCACTCTCACCATCCTTTCCCTCCAGCTACACAAAGCCGCTAAAACGTAACATCGCGAAATAAAATGATATAGGGTTATGAACTGTCCTAGGGGTATGTCACACCCCACCACACTCCCGCCGGGTTAAAAATAGGATGGAGTACCCCAGTTTATACGATAAATATTATACATTTTTCGGTACTCGAGTTTAATAAAAGGCACGAATTAAATATTAGAATATTTATTATTCACTCAAGGTGTGTCTTATATAACCTAATCTTATTATTGTAAGTACAGATGTATATAATTGATATTCTTACTTTAAATTGTGATGCAGTAGTACTTTGGATATAAGCAGAATAAAATTAGTAGTATTTTGTTATAAGTATATGAAACCATCAAATCTATAATTCTTTCGAAAGTATACATAGTTTACAATACTATATCTTTGAAGCTATAACAAATTCATCTGTTGTATATCTGTAATTATATAAAGTATGAAGTAAATTATTATTTACTTATTCATATTTTTCAAATTTAAATGACTTCTGTAAGAGGAGGGGGTTATCAATTCGACTGTTTTTATATGTTGGTTGCCTCAGAACTTTTGAGTGGGTGGACCGATATTGATGTTTTTTTTTTTTATTTGAAAGCTAGTGCTTCCCATTTTAATTTGGTCCACTTCCGACAACGGTATCCATGAGAAAATCACATAAGGCTTAAATTTGCATTATGTATGTGCGCGACAATATCCCGCCAACCGATTCCAATTATTTTTTTTTTTGGATTATACTTGTAGTGTAGGATACACTTCAAGTATAGTTTGATGAAAGTTTGGTTAGATCTGATTATGGGAACCGGTTGAAATTGATAAAATCTTTTCTTTTTTTTGTTAAAAATTGTTTAGTGTGTTATATCAGTACCTAGTATTTCACAATTGCCTATATATGTATATCTTCTTTGCAAGATGAGGCCAAAAAAAATTATAATGATAATATTAAAAACTCTTACAACAAAATGTTTATATAAAAGTTTGATGCATATTGTGCAACTAATCCACTAGATCAATCAGTTTTGCGTGCGCAGGAAGCTACTGTTTGCCTCCCGACTTAATAACTGTCCGGGCTTTTATTAAAGATAGCTATTATTAACGTCCGCGCCATAAATCATGTATAATCTACAAGTTTATCGCTTTTAAGCTTTTACAACATGCAATTAACAGTTAGTACTTTTTATTCCCCAGCGTTGGTGGTGAGTATGAAATTTTAATTACATTAATACTTTAATTTTGGATATTACTTGTTGTAATTAATAAATGTATATTATTCGATACGTTTAGAAATAACAAGATTAAGTACAAACGTAGCGGGACTCGAACCCGCGCCGCGCCGCTACGTTCAAATTTTTTTATGTTTTCTAAATAAGTATTTTTCTTTCCTAATTGTGGAATAACACTTTATAAATGTTAAAAAAAAATTAAGTAATCTTTGCAATCTTTTTTTATTTGAATCTTCCTTCTCCAAATACATATAAAAACAAAGAAATAACAACTTTTGATAGATCTTTTCTATATTATAAGTGTATGGGATTTCATTGAAAAATAGAAATAGATATTCAATCCACGCTAATAACTGTATTTATTTAATATTTATCTTTAAAATAACATAAATAAAGTTTGTTATTGATTGTAAATCCTCGAACGATTGAAAAATAAGTTTTAAGATATAAGAAGGACATACCATATGTAACGAATATATTATAATATACGTAGTACCTAAATCTGAATCTATCGTCGTATACTTGAACTTGAATATAACCTTTTACTTATCTCTTTAAATTGCAAAACCAGCAAAATGTCGTAATCGAAAGCTCTTGAAGCACTTTTACTTTCACAAAAAGGATGCTGACCAACGCTGACACAAGTAATCTTGCGAACAGCTGTAGGAAACCATGCTAGCCCAGTGGCCTACTTGGCATCGCCCACGCCTTGACGTCAGCCTATTTATATCATATAGAGGCTTCATGGGAAACTGCCAGAAAATTATGATTATTATTTTACAACATTTGTCTATTCTAGCTGACATTAAAAAATTTGTTGCCATTTATATCGTTACAATTGTTTCAAAAAATCGCGCTCAAGGGAAACTGCATTTAGTACAATATTCCGTAGAGTAAAGCTTATTAATTTTTCCTTATTCTAAGAGCTTTAGTTATTCAATATACAAAGTTATTTAAAGTGATTTTAATGAGATGTAAAACAAAGAAAAGTGATTTGCCCCAGTTCACGAGAGATGTCCATTGTTCGATAATAGCATAGTAGTCACGAATACACCGTAATTTGTATAGTTCAAGAACTAGAACATTGCGCTTAGTTATTTACATTACTACACGTACATAGTAACGGTTAACTGTTAAATACTCGTACGACGCTGCTCTCTTACTTCATCGCGTGTAAAACAATGTCTCGGAGGTTAACGAAATTAAGTCACAGTTTGAAGGTCGTGGATTTCACTTATAATGTTATTTCGGGCTTGCTAATTTATCTATTCAGTGTTTTTGTTTAAATTTATGTACATTGTGTAATACTGGTGAACATCTTTTATATGTCCACATATAATATATTGTTGGATTCATCTATATGACTTATTCAAAGATAATAAAAGTAATAATTTCTTTTTATTGCCTCACGCTGTAACCTGTTTAGCGGAAAAACAGAGATAGGGTTAAGACACTCCATTCTCTATTTTCCGACAAATTTTCGACGCATTGCGAGTTGAGTGGCAGAACTCAACGCCGCAGCTGTCTTGTTACTAGAGCGAGGAAAATGTTTTTTTTTCATCAATACTTCATTTTTCCGATTGAAAATCGGACCAACTGTCGCGTTTACAATCACATTCTTGTGACACCTTTGTTAAAATAGTTAGTTCCTTGTTAAATATGACATATATTCAACATATTTGCAAATTAATTATTCATAACTTTGTTTGAATTTACAAATAGATACTTATTTAGAAAACAAACCCGCGCCTTCTGGAAATCGACCAGGCGCTCTAACCTTAGTGGCCATACGTACGTTCGTATGGCGAGTGTGGAATAACACTTTAAAAAATGTAAAAAATATTTAAAAATAGATGTTATACAAGCCTAGTATATTTTAACTTTTATCTACATTTGCAATTTCCAATTGGACGTGAACATTGCAAAAGCTGGAATTCCGTTCATTAAAACTATTATCTGTTTCGGAAACTGGAGATTTGATCAATGTTATTTTTCATTTATAAAATCAACGTTATTTCAAAGTATTTTTAGAGATTTAATCAAAGCAATATAGTAGAAAATAAGATGTTCTTTAACAGTTATTTATCAAATTAATCTTTATTTCAAAGCTTATTTGCTTTATTAGTCTTTAAATAAACATCTACCTTTTAATAATCCCGTGTGCTGCAGGGTAGGCAGAAGAAGACCAATGTTAAGAAACTCCGCTCTCTACTTTCCGCCGAGGTATTGTGTCGTGTTGAGTGGCGGAACTAAACGCTGCGTTTTGCCTCGACACCAGAGCGAAGAAATAAAAATATTAAATATTTTATTTCCTCAAGTGGGAATTCTACCCACAACCTGTCGCGCTTACAGTCACACCCTTGTGCCCCTGCGCCACAACTGGCCTCAGGTTTATTTAAATAGTCTAAATATTTCAATTCAAAAATGTATATTACTAAACAGATAGGATATTTCAAATGTTTGTCAATAGGAATCAATTGAAATTCCCCGTTATATTAAATATCCAATGATATTATTATCTCGCGTCAAACGAGACGCATCCTAGCTAAATGAACGGTTGCATCAACATCATTGTTGCTACAATAACATTGCAAAGAATTGCATCATTAGCATTGTTAAATGGTAGCTACATATCCTGGCTTTGTTCAGTTCTGAGCATGACCTTTTAAATATTAAAAAAAATATTATGAAACTAATGTTGTCCCGTAATATAAAATACTTGTATTATTAATATAAACCTTACACTTGACTAATATCAGATATTGGTGAAAACAAATTTTAAATCTATTGCGTAGTTTAAAGATTGCACACTTAGTTTTGTAAGTGCAAGCCACTTAATTTTGTTATAAGCAAAAAAAATACTTACTATAAGACATTTCTTACAAGACATTTTATAGACAATTTCCATATGTTTACAATTATCTTTTCTTGTAAGACAAAACCAAACACTTCAGCATGGCTGAAAATAAATTATCATAAATTGCCACTCAGACTACTCATCCCCATATATCATGGTCTGCTTATTTTATCGTAATATTCCATAGCCGCAGTGATTTACACATTTATGTTTTCACTGCTGAATACTCTTTATTTTATTATCAAATAAACATCTGGATTTGTTTTACATTTTAAGTATAACAACAGTTTTAATTCAATTACTTCTTATTTTAAGTAACTTCTCAAATCTAGCTACCACCTATCTATATTAGCATAAAACAGTAAAAAAAATGTGTGGGTGTGTAGGTAAAAAACATTCAGGTTAGTGAAAAAAATGTAATACTGTTTATTACACGCACATCATTTATATTAATGGATGGATGGAATGTATTTTATTGTTGACATATAAATATTTACAATAAAAAAAACACTTTTTAATATTTATTTCTAAAAAGGTGTGTATGACGCATTATTTAAATGCGACGCGCTCTAGTACCAACTTTACTATATAAAAACAGTACATATTATTTTAAGTTTCAAATTTACCAGTCTTTCAACTACAGAGCTATCAGTCCAGAAAAAAACCAGAACACCTGTATAATCTAATAAGTTGTCTTATCTAACAAAAGACAATCTAGCTGAACTGAGTTATCAGATAAAATTTAAACCAAAGTAATCCCATTGAAACAGTAATCAACAAGCGCTCTTGACTAATTACACGTCGGCGGCCCTCTAATAATGCACGCCTCGCTTCAATATATCACGGCGTATGGATATCCATCATCCAGCGTCTGCCGCTACTGAAGCGTAATGAGAATCTCCATCTGAGATTCACTTCCAGGCCTTGGAAATTGGGACTAATTTACATGTACAATGGTTGTGATTGTGTTTTGTAATATTGTTAGTTATCTTTCTCATTTTATAGCTTTGTGACAAATCAGTTACAACGAAAATGATTTTACGCTTATTATACTACTTAAAATACATGTAGTATTTGTATTTGTTTCCTTATATCTTTATAAAGATTTATGCAGAATTTTAATTAACGATCCGGTGAACTTTTGGACATCGTCCAACTCCAGACGCCAGCCAATTAAGCTATAGGTGCTTCATCCAAAATTTTAACATTTTTAAAAGTTTATTCTTTTAAATATAATTTACCATTGTATTGAAAATGTTTTAACTAACGTATTCCTATAGTACTGACGACGACGATAACAATCGAAACACATGTAGCGGCTGCATTACCTACTCTTTGTTATAAATTCCATGAATTTAGATTCGGTTAACTCGTAAATAGATCGCAATCTAAACGTTGCTTAACATATTTAAAGTACAGAGTAAACATTTGTTAAACCCGCAAACAAATAGTGTACGCGTTCACCGAGTCCTGACGTGTCCCACTAGGATTTATTTCCTATTTCAACATAATGCTACGGTATTCTCTTTTCTATCGCATTATCCTACAACTACAATTTCTAGTCACGTCTTCTTTCCTATTTCACTCCATATTTCAAACGCGATGCACCAATAAAGCTACCTTAATGTCCGTGTCCAAGTTACAAGCTACTCTAAAACATGGACATTGCATCCTGGAAAATCGGCAAACGACATTGCTACTATTTTCAGATATTTTCATGTTAGTTTGACGTACAAAGTAATGTGACGCGTCATTACTCTGGTGTCACATTTCCATAGCGCCATCGAACTGCGGGTCAAACTAGCGTTCTAATTAGGATGATTGGGTGAAATTTTGCTACTCGAGCTGGTTGAATTCGGAACTTTGATAATTAAATTTATCAACTTTGATAAAATTACTTCCTAATAAGACAAAAGATTAGTTTTATAAATGATTTCGTTTAATATATTTTAATTAAGAATGAATAAGGGCTTAGTAGGAGTTCCAAACATTTTACATACAACAATTTAATTAAATTGTCCAGACAAAGTTGAGTTCCGCCACTCAACACGCAATGCCTTCAAAATTCGGCGAAAAGTGAGAGAACGGGGTGTCTTAATACTAGATTGCGTCTGCTGTGTGCATGATAGGTTCTCTCTGCTATGTGCGGAATACAGCGTTAAATACAATTTTGATTACGCTTAAACGTAACTTCGTGTTACACATAAGATTTTATCTTGATTGACTATGCATCATTTGATATTCCTTTTTCAGTTAAACCACATTATGCCCTTATTAGTTACTAGACTCTGTATTATGATATATAACGCCACATATGTATATGAGTATATCCTTATGTTTAAAATAAACCTATAATTTCTATCAATATTTGTAGTATACGAAAAAATATTAAATTATGAAATAATTAATGTGTAAAATGCTGAGACTAAATGTTTTCAAGCCTAATGTGAAAGAGCAATGTGAACTCGACCTTGGCTATGTTCGGGGCGTGTTCTAAATGCACCGCAGCCGCACTGCAGCCACTCGAACACGCCCGACCTTACAGCCTTCGATTAGAAACACTCAAATCAAGGCTTGTCACTGTATTCGCTATTCATGTTTTTATAATAAGCTAAGATATTTTCTAATTAAAATGTGATGATAATATTATAAAAGTTCAAACTATTTGCATTGACTTGTTACAAAGAGATAATCTAGTGTCCGTTTATTTCGTTTTCTTCTTACTTATCTTCAATGACTTTGTTTTATATTTAATTCAAAGCAGCATTTGCATTGCTCACATTGGGACAGGAAATGCCATTTTAGGGCTCTGTGCCACGTTATGGAATCGACTGAGTATAACAACCAAATCTCGGGTGTTCAATGAATATGTATTCACCTTGGTATGCAGTATAGTTTTCACGATACACGCTTACACAGTTATCGCGTATATCATATGGTATGGTTATAAACCGCACGTTGAAGTCGATCATAAATTTATTTGTGATCGTCGATGCATATATTATAACATTTCGAAAATCAAATTAAATCAGCTCCACGTTGTATCTTACATATAGCAGAGTAGGCAGAGGAAACCTAGTGTTAAGACACTACGTTCCCCACTTTCCGGAGAATTTTTCGAGGCATTGCGTGTTGAATGGCGGAACTCAACGCCGAGTTTTTTGCATTGATGCATGCCTTCGCTCTGGAGCGAAGGAATGAAAATATTAATAAATAACGATTCATTCCCTCAAATGGATATCGAACCCACAACCGTCGCTTTATAGTCACACCCTTGTGCCCCTGCGCCACGACGGCCTCAATTTATAACATTTTAATAAATTATTTCTAGGTGACAACACGCTATACCAACAAATAAATTAATTGCCTCAGGCATATTATTAAAAATGGCCTTCTGCTAATGAATCAAATATTTATATCCTTATCATTTATTAATTATGACAAATTATAATTAATAAAGTAGACTTATTAATACTACTTTATGTATACTTTTAATCATATAAGAGGTCTTAAAGTTTTTACGTCCGTTCTCTCGTTATTTCAATTTGTATATAGTTTTGCTAAAAATGTATTAACTTGCATTATTTTATACTATAATTTGTACCTTTTATATAGTACACTACATTGTAAAAGTAAGTAGGAACTGCCTTTGCGCGTATACATTATAAAAGCTCCGCACCGGTAGAGTATTTTCTCGCGTGCCAATAATTACTACTCCAATAGCGTTATTAATCACCTGTTTCTTGCACATTGTTAAATTTAAACTGAGTTAATTTTACTCGTCAATCATTTTCTTACATGCACTTTTAAAGACAATTATGTGTCTTCACTGCAACCGCTTACTATAGCTAAATATAGGTACTACTTGTGGTTAAAATGTGAAACGCCACACTATTCATTTTAAAATTGATTTAATTATAAATTATTTTTCGTTGTCATATTTATATTTTATACATTAAAATATAATTTTGGCCAGTCGCGTCGCAGCGGCACGAAGTGTGACTGTAAAATCGACTGGTTGTGGGTTCGATGTCCACTCGATGAGATGAAATATTTCCCTACTTAAATTTATATTTCCATTTCTTCCTTTTCTTCTGGTATCGAGGCTAAGCGCGGCGTTGAGTCCTGCCACTTAATACGAAATGCCTCCAGAATTCAGCAGAAAGTGGGGAAAGACGTGTCTTAACACTAGTTAGGTTCCCTTTGCTTATCCTGCTGTGTGCGGGATACAGCGTGAAGCTGATTATGATTGATTATTAAAATATAATTTTAATATTTGATATGGAAGATAAAATAAAACAACATTAATTTTTACAGATTTTTATTATTTTCAATTTCATCTTTCCATTGAGAAAAGACTACAGGGATTATAATAACTAATTAAATAAGAAGAGTATAGAATGGTTGTGTCTTAATTATAAGTTGGTCTATTTTTCGTTACAACCATGTAATATTTTTTATTTATTTTGTGTCGAGACATTAAGTTATCCGCTTTCTACCCGTATTCCATACATTGTATTTTGAGAATTCGGTGGTCAACGCCGCGCTTTGTCAAAATTTTAATAACTTGAATTAATGGTACGTTTTTTTCATTCCGACAATTAATTATCTTCCAAATGAATTAGCCAACTTGTACGTTACCAACTAACAGTACGTACTTTGTGTAATGGAAAATAAAAGAAGTCTTCATTTTGATTATAATTAACCTAAGATAATGATTTTAGCTAACAATAACAAAACACAGTATTTTTTTTCATTCTTCTGCTTCTTTTTTAAAATAAACCAATAAATCTTCCTGAATATATTGTACCTATAATAACATAGCATGACTATAGTCCGCACAGCTAATTACATTTAGATATGCAGACGGCTACAGCCGTTAGGCGTAAATTGACGTCTTGGCAACCAAAATATATTGTATTATTGTTCAATGTCTTTAGAATGTAACTCTATTAACTGTACTGCTATAAATGGATAAATCATTAATTTAACTTTACAGTTAGTTTTCTAATCATAAGTTATATAAGTAAAATAATATTTATCTGTCAGCATTTTTGATAACGTAGAGTGTTTATAAGGTTTTCCTTCCCTATGTTTTTTATGACTATTTCCATATCTTTCGATCTTTCTGTTCGCCTAATTAGCATATTCTGGAATACAACAAAACGAATTTGGATTTTCTTTGAAATTTTCACGTTAACAAAAAGTACTTGTCTTGATCTTTGTAAATTAATTTTGTTCTCTTCGATCTTATTTACATCAAGGCTTCGTTGTTGGTAGTGTATATAAGACTAGTTTTATTAATAAGACTGCTGACTGATAAAACAATAATAAAAACGATTATTTTAGTATTACTTATTACCAAACTAAAAGACATATTTTTTGTTACTTCAATTAAATGATAAATGGACAAGACATCAAGCAAGTAACTGAACACATAATATAAATAACTTTTAATCCATCTACCAGCGGACTACCTATACCGTTGTCTCGGAAACGAATTACTAAAGGCTAAAACATAGCCCGATGAAAGGGCCCCGAGGGGCGAAACAGGATGGAACAACACGGCTGGCAAATACGAGAAAATGTGGTGAAGTGCTCCTTTGATTAGAATTCATTGCCGCTTTGTACGCACTGCGGTTCTGCGTTGAAATTACATCGCCGCTGCAATCCTGTGCCATGCCTTGTTGCCTTATGACGAGAGCTAGCACGTGCCGCTCTGCTGCTTGCCTGTGACGGTGTTGCCACCTGTCCAATTATGTTGTTTAGATTTAATTAAATTATATTGTACTGTAGTTCTGTAGTTCTCTCGTTTGCTTGTTATCAGTATTCATATAGAGTTGTTATTCTTTATACTGTATTAGTATTTTGATTTTATTTGATTTTCCACAATATGTTAGATATTAAATAAATTTTAATTACATATTTATTAATATCTAATAAAAAAAATATATAATAAAGTATGTCGTTTGGTTCTCAAATAAATGTAGACTGAACAATAAAGTAACTTCTTTTCTATTTACTGTTAATTTAAGCGTAATAACGCTTAAATTAAAAGAAATAATAAGCATGTTTGTATTGTTACAGAATCGATGGCTTAATTGCTTACTCACAAATTTGTAAAACGAAAGATAAAATTTACCAAGCGGTCTAGTATTTGTGTGATGTAAATATAATTAAAATATATAATAGTACTGGCGCCGCGCCAAGCTTTGTCTTAAACTGCACCGTATACTCAAAAGGAGTACTTCAATACCTCTAAAAATAAACTCGTCTCTGCGCTTCCTCTAACGATGTTTTGAATAGGTTTCACTACGTTACTATGGTAATCTATGCTAAGTAAATAGCTTACTATTGTAAGTTGGTGAAAAATAAAATAAATCTTCATCATATAATAATTTTGTGAGCCTGATACTGATTAGTTTGTTATTCCTTGTCATTTTGAATGATACATCATTTATATTAGCAGAGGGAATCTGGGAATCTAGTGTTAAGACATTCTGTTCCCATTAACAATTCAATCTCTAGATTGGATAGATATATGAAACAATCTAAGATTGACGTTGGAGATAGGTTATTAATATTGGGCGTAAGACACTTCCGTTGTCCACTTTCTTCACAATTCTGGAGCTGATGCCTATAGTAGATATATTGAATACCTTTTCCTAAGTACCTTCATAAGTTTAAGAAAAACAATATTATATATTCGAGTTACGCCCTGTAATATGACGTATAAAATTTTATTTTATTTTGTTTCAGGTAATAAACTTAATATACTTACGTGCAACATATATAGCAGCTGGTCGTATTCAATATTTTATGTATATTATGGTATACGCCTACGTATTTACAACATTCATTGTTTGGTTTTTTTTGGAACTAGTTTTGGTATCTATGTAGATACTTTAAATCCTAGCACGAAAATATCCTAATATGAAAATATTTTCATTCACAACATGAAGAAAGAAAAAGAACTGAAAAGCTACTAGTCAAACTTTAATACTTTTTTTCGACTCGTCTGGACTGGACTTCGTTAGAAATTTTTAAAGTACTCAGTTCTTGAAATTTGAGTGTCATTGACATTTTTAATGCTTCTTTTATTATGAATAATATGAATAAGTGTTTTATTCTTTTAATAAAATATTTTAAATGATTTTTATCTAATCTTTGATCTGTACACAAAAAAGTTGAGGTCGATTATGTAAATGACCGTTAACGACACAAAGGTCCGTAAATCTTTATTTGTGTAATTTTAATAACATAAATAATTTCAGAATGAATGGAATATTAGAAGAATATGGTAATAGGCTAAAATCCGGATTGTCGCAGTGGGATAGTTGCTAGGGACGTTAGAGGTGATAGCGCTTTATAGTTTAAGGCTACTTCTTACTCAAAAAAATTGACAGGTGTTGACAGTGTATTGGTTACTAATTTTTATAAAATTTTCTTATAACTGAGCGTTAGTTCAACTCACTTTTTTTTCTTTGCATGCATTTTATTTTAAATAAAGTGTATTTGTTTTTTCTTTGTTGGATAGTTTTTTTTGACTTCACGCTGTATTCCGCATATAGCAGTTTAGGCAGAGAGAACCTTATGTTAAGACACTGGAATTCTGGAAATACTGCCTGTTACGTGGCGGAATTCAACGCTGCGCTTTGCCTCGTGAAAATATTAAATATTTCATTTACTCGAGCGGGAATTGAGCCAATAACCTGATGTATTAACAGTCACCCCAGGGGCAATTATCCACATTAATGAATTATTTCACAAGTAAATACATTATTTTTGTTTTTGACACTTTCTAACTCACAATAAGTTTCATTTTGCTGGATAATATATGAAATTGGTATTTGTTAGTTCCTGGTTTGTCCTCTTTTTTTCTCGCGTTATGATATTTGCTAATGGTTTTGAGAAATTTTACTAAATCGAAAATAGATTGGATTCTATGCAGGTAGATGTGTGGAATAAGGTTGCATGAAACTAAGAAAAAATATACTGATTAGGTAAATTGATAAAAAATGATTTTATATAAAAAAATCATTATGAGGAGTCTTTCTCCGCTTAAGGCATATACCTTCCAAAGCATTTTTAAAGGCAGGCATCTATCCGCCACAATATGGAACTATCATTCCTTCTAGAGGTCAAATAAAACACTTAAACACAACAATTTATTCAAAATCGTTATTTCTTTTGTGAAAAAATAAAGTTACACAATAAATAAAATCATCATCTTGAAGACAAAAAGCAATTGTTCTTAAGAGGACAAACGAAATAATAATTATAATTTACCTTTGTATAACTACATATTTCATTTACTATTGTATTTAAATTACATAACGATATAGAAATTACACGAAAACACGTAGTCAGTACTTTTTGCTATTTGTATCGCTCTATTATAACAGTTTAAGAAATGTCACAAAAAGGTAGTATTTACTCTAACGATTCACTTCTCATCCCATATGCTTAACAGTGATAATTATGAGGAGCCATCTCATCTAATGGTATGGTATTAGCAATAGGACGCGATAAGACAACTATTAATATTGTTTAGCGGTTTGCTTCCTCTCATTTGGGAAGCTTAGGTGTTCCCCCGGGCATCCTGACAAGGACCTGACATTTGTAAGCCTGGATCTTATGCTACGTGATATAATACGTATTGTTGTGAACGTGAACAGGAGATTACGTAGAGGCAAATTGTGCTGACAGATCATTTACTCAGGATTTTGTATACGCATTTGTATTTGATACATATTGTGTTTAATTTCATATTGTCTTACATGATCCTTTTTCAAAATGGCTATTGTTAAGTTATAATAACAGTGCTATTAGATATATAATGACTTAAATAAAGATCGAATCAATATTTCATTTTTAGAATTCGTTATGGGCTATAGAGGCAACTGCGCCATCGAAAATGTCATTAACGAGGTGGCTGTGGATTCGTTCCACACTCGAGAGTTAATATTATTTAATCCTCCAATCTGGTAAGACGAAGTGCGACGTTGAGTTACGCCAAACCACACGTACCAACTTAAATTTGGGCGGAAAGTCGATTTTTTTTATTTTGGAAAAACCCGTAAAAGGTTTCGTGATTGTTCAATGAATAAAAAAAATGATTATTGTTAAATAATATCTGACCATTATTCCGTTTACAAGTATGTAGATGTTCTTTGCAAAAAACTAATTGTTAGTAGTAACTAATAATTCGTTTTTTTGCAAAGAACATCTTAAGCTTAAAAATCTAAAGTATTTTTGGCTGCAATGTGCGCCGTTCCGTTATTTACAAAGTGTTCTCGGTTATTTTGCACCTCTCTTGTTTGTTCATTCATTTTCATGGCGTCAGCTAATTTCGCCTCCCAAGAAAATACTGTTCTCTTAATTAAAAAAATCAACTTTTGCACTTTTGTCGATGACTTTCTTAAAGTTTTTTTTTTACTTTTGTTAATGAGGGAGAATATATTCGGTACCTTAATTATAATCTTCCTGTCTTGTAAGCTATATGTTTTAATACGCATTGGTTATGGGTTCGGTTCCTATAAGAGGAAAATGGGGATTACATATATATTAAAAATATATTTCCTCCATACTCCATGGCACACCATGAGATCGAATGGAATGTAAGACTAGAATGATTTATTAAATATTACCAGTTCTCTCAGCATATGGTTTTTTATTTTAATGAATTGTTGTTCATTAAGTTATATTATAAATACTTCCTAGAATATACGATAACAAGCGTCAATTAGTACACCATGTCATGCACACCGGCGCGACGTTGCATATGACAAGTGCATTCATTATGTCATTATGCAACACGCCGTTGTGCATCCGACGGTTATAAATTGTACACTTGGAGGAACGGTAAGGAGCGATACTATCAACACACCGATAATAAGCAACAAGTATCGTACTGAATTATAGTATAAATAATACGGAAGAAGAAAGTGGATGTGTAATTTTATATTATCTTTTATACAAATATTCAACTAATTTAAAGAAAAGAATTACGTACGAATAAGAATTATCATTATAATTAATTAATCTTGAACTAAATCAGAAGAATACATTTATATAACCCACATGTTAATATGGCTTCACACAATCGATTGTTCCTCTTAGTCTGAAAAGTAAAGTAGGCAAAAATGTCACCTACTTTACATTCTAACGTGCTTACTGTAAAGCAGCTGAACGTGTGTTACAAATTGAAATTGTTATTGTTTTCAAAGAAAAATGAGCCGATAAATAAATTCCAATTCATTTTCAATTACACCTGGAACCCTTTCGCTACGGTCTTTCGTAGCTGTAACTGAAGTATGGCAATTAATAAAATGAAATTTATTGAGCCATACAATTAACGCTGTTTATAGCTTCAGCTATTATATGAAATTGCTCTCGTGGGTCACTATTTGCCCACCGCACAAAGCTTTGGTATGCTTTTTACAAACTAATATAAGTTTGAACATCGATATTATCAAAACTAATACGAGTAGGTACAACGTTATTTTGGAAGTTTAAAATAATGGTATCTAAAACTTATAATAATACTTGTGTTCCTGTAAATAATAATAATGATAAAAATGTTTGTTGAATAGGTTGCATATTTAAATATCATTTTTAAGTACACTAGATATAATATTTTCACATTTATACGTACTCGTATAATATTTTAATCATTTTAAAATTAACTTTTTATCGAACATTATAAACAAAACGTTTTAACTACTTTGCGTATAATGAAAGTGTAAACAAGTAATAGGCCAATCACGTTAAAACACAGCTATTCATGAAATTGATCTAATCGTCTTTATGCGGTGAGCTCCATTATAATTTCAGAGTCAGGGTGAGCTGAACTGGCTCAGTGGGGAAGTGGGTCGAAAGTAGGGCTGCTATGAATAGTAATGCCACAAGATATATGGGCTCGGAAGTTTTTTTTCGCTTTAGTTTTGTTTTCTTTGTTTTTTATTAACTAACTAAGATTACATGTTTTGATTTTAAAAATCTGTTTGTTTAGGAATATTTGATATAATCTAAATAATATGTACAAGTGTATGTACGTACAATCAGAAATACATATATTTTCTTTTTTCATTATAAATCTTGAGATATAAAAGATGCCTCAACCCTACACGGTAGTTGAGTGCCGAATTTATCGATTTTGTACGCTCCCAATAAGTGAAATGTATAAAGCCGCGAAATTGTTATGCGCTGCCGCTCGCTCGCCTCGCTGTGCTAAATACATTGTGTCTTTGTTGCTACACTCCGCTACACTCCTCGTATTGTATTGCTAGGACTAAATCTACGTAAATTTTATGCTTTTAGCATAGAAGTCTTAAAATATGTATTACAAATGAAATGAAGATGTAAATGTTACATTACATAGGTGTGTATTTTAATCATATATTTTTTAATACATTTCAATACTTCCTACAGTGAGGTATATAAAAATGATTTTGTTTATAAATTTGATAACATTAAACACTAACACTAAACTTATTTTAGACTATATGCTCTGAACTTTATATTTCTACTATTTTTGAGATTTTACTTAGTTAACTTATTATTTTTTTTGTGTTATTTTGTAACATGTATTTTAAGCACAAGTCGTCTTACGAAATTGATTTTAAAGCATTTGCCATGTATTACAAGAAAATCGTTAAAAGCGTATCACCAATAAGTGAAATGTGCAAAGGTCGTAAAATTGTGAAGGTTGCAGCATGTACCAGCGCTGCTCCTTTGTTTTAATCTCACGCTATTCCACTTGCAAACTAGGTATATAGCAAGGCTATTCAGAACATTCTAAAGGAATATTTTACTAATATAATATAAAATTAATTTTGCTTTGTTTCTCCGTATATCTTCATATAGGCTATAAGAACTTAGTAAAAATAAGCAAATAAATTCAGCGTATTTCTCTACGTTGTCAATGTTTTGAGCTTATTACAACATACTTGAAAGTAGAATAGACAGTCTTTATTTACACCTGGTGTAAAGACTGTCTATTCTCCGTTCAAAAAAAAATCTCCCTTAAACATTTATCACTACGCCAAAACGATGTTCGATGTTGAATTAATTATTTGTTTATGGAAACAATGTGTAATTTTTGGCTTCTACTAAATAATAGACAAGTAATTTATCATGGTTACTTATAGCACTAAGTCCGTTAGTGTCAAAATTGTCATTTTTATGATTTACAGTCTTCAGAAGCCATCAATAAATTAAAATATAACAAGTAAGCTGACGTCACCTCTTGTGGCTAATTTCAATAAAGCCTCTGTATGAAAAATCAATAGTTTGAACTTTAATAAATTCGTAGGGCGTGCCTGCGCCTAGCACTCGTATGTCGTGACTAAGATATTACAACATTCTTTAAACGTTATTAAATTTCAACTTGAAAAGTTTTCAATGTTACCTCTAAAAGAAAAACGTGGGAAGTGAAAATATTTTATTGCTTTCACGATCTCTTCTATACAAATCAAAAACAAAAATGTTCCCGTTTTAATTTCAAACGTTGTATACATACTTGAGTGATTCATTTATTTAATTTTTAAGCTTTCATATCATTTCTAGATATTAATAATAATATCTATAAATCCCATAATTTTTTATACTTTCAGTCTTTTGTACCGACCTTAGGGATTTTCGAAGAAATTTTCTGTGGAATATTTATAACCAAGTAATCATTGGCTGAGTTATGAGTGCCGAATAACAGAAAGCGGGTCAATAGACGTTCGGCACGCCCTTATTAATGGTGATACTTACCGCCTCGGGATGCCATTATCTTTGATTCATTTCTCATCAAACGGATAGTTCTTATTTTATTCGGATCTCTACTAAATTTTAGAAACTACTTAAGTATGTCTTATACTTGTAATTTATATATATTAAAAATAAAAACTATAGT
>JAATLQ010027539.1:34474-69629 GCA_013421005.1 Heliconius erato x Heliconius himera
ACGAGGTGTGACTGCAAAACCGACTGGTTGTGGGTTCGATCCCCACTCGAGGAGATGAAATATTTACTTAAATTTATATTTCCATTTCTTCGCTCTGGTGTCGAGGTTAAGCGCGGCGTTGAGTTCTGCCACTCAACACGCAATACCTCCAGAATTCGGCAGAAAGTGGGGAACGGAGTGTCTTAACACTAGGTTCCCTCTGCCTACCCTGCTGTGTGCGGGATATAGCGTGAAGCTAAAAACTATAGTTTAGGGACTTTAGCGGATGCAACATTTAGCATTAAATTGAAAACAAAATATGAAAATGTCTATATAAGTATGGGTATTACTTAAAGAACTGTATTATAGTGTTTTTGAATTTTTAATTCCATTCAAAGTACATCGGCTCTTGAATAAATATAGCTTTCATTTGCCGTGAAACTTGAATATCTGGCTGCGTGCTTCAACTGGGGTCTATTGTCAGTGGTATAGCAAAAGATGTGAAGAAATAGCTATTAAATAAAAATGTTGTATTGCAAAATCATCAGATCCAATAACCTTGATAATTTTCTTTAATATATCGCGTGTATATTTTAATATGCAACAGTACGTGGGAATGTACTACGATGAGTAATCACTTAATTTTAATGGTTAGTACAAATTTATAAACAAATAAAGCCAATTCGTAAAGTTGACAATTTATTTATTTATCTTCACTAATTAATATTGATTATTGTTTTATTTAATCTATGTTATACAATTAATGGAACTTTGAACTACTTAATATATATAGCTAGCGTGCGCAACTCGGAAGTCTGTAAGACTTCTATCACCTGCTATTACGTACTATACTAGGGCATAATAGGTTAATTAGTTTTAAGTCCGTCTGGACTGAACGATAGGATTAATATTTATAATATATTAATAATAAATTGATAAATAAAAAATAAGAAAACAGATTTTAAGTATGTCCGTTGCATTGCACATTAGCTGTTTGATATTTAGATTTTTTTTTTTCATTTATTCAGGTCATCTAAAACGTAACAAACGTAAAATATTTTCCCTTTATATTTTCCTCTTTTAATTTCGTTGTTCAAAATATTTTTACAAATATAATTTGACCAAAAAATAATAGTGCGGAAGTTCCTCACGTGTTGGGGCTGACCGCTGGCGGTGTGCCAGCAATGTGCAATGTGCTACATACTAACTTTACCTCGGATAACTTAGACAACTCAGATGTTTCTGCATCTAATGCATGCATACTTTTACTAACAGCTGTGTTTGTTTTGTTATATTGGCCTTAAGACTAAGTTTTCTTTCTATTTTTATATAAAGTCATTTTTAATAATTATGCAAATTTATGTTGTGATCATCAGTGGTTCTGATATCTCATATATGACATGGAATCTCCTTATCATAACTGGTGCTTTTTTCTACATATGATATATACGACCTTATATAATAATTAAACTAAACATTAGCCAAAAATGCTGATTATAATCCTTCGCACGGTTATGTGAAAACTAAAAATATACTATATAAAGATTACTTTTTATTAATATATCAAACGACAGTAGCTTTATAAGCTAAATCTTATTATTTTTCTTTCTTTATTTTTATACCTTTATAAAATGATCGTCGTATCGTATAGCAAAATAAACAATTGCCACTATCTTCCCTAATTGGTCTAAGCGCTATCAATAACAATATACTTGTCTGTGATAATAGATCGATCGCAGTTTATTTGCTTTAGGTCGCTTCTAAGTTCACAAGGCGAAGCAGAGAGCACGTTGTTGTTAGATTATCCTGGCTACTTAGTTATGTCTATTGCTAATACATACCGCCAGCAAATTGAGAACAAACAGAGATTGAATACAAATTGTCTATATAACACTTCTCTGGATATCGAAATAGTAACATGTATGGGATATATATTATGTAAACATTATCAATGCACCGGAAGTCTGAACAGATCAGATCCATTATAATAAAATTATAACTTTTGTCAACACCTAGCGTTAAAGTTTGGACTAAGACAAAAAACTAATTTTAAACAACTGGAGTTGACTTTGTTTTTGTTTTTGTTAACATTATGAAATAGCTATTTATCTCTCAGAAAAACAACTGATACACTACACTAAGCGTATACACATAAAAATATTATAAAAAAGTATCAATTTCCACTTAGATCGCAAGGTGAAATTATCCATTTAAATTTATTTATTAGGTTAATATTGAAATAAACAACTGCATTTATATTATTTTAAATATATGCAAATAAAAATTAATTATTAATTAGAGTGAAGAATGAAAAAATATAAGATTATATTATTTATTAAATAATTGTCGTTGGCGCGCTATTTGAATGTTTTCAAAGGAATAGCGGTAGATACTCCAAAGCATTTCATTGCAAAACTCTATAGTGTAGAGATAAATTAATTAACATTCCTTGTTCACAAGCTAAAAATATCTCGCTAGAAGTATGCAAACTAAAATTCGAATGCAAATTTTCGTTTTTCGAAAGCTATTGTGTTGTAGTAACACAAAGTAGTCTTTTGCACCCGTAGTTACAAGCTTGAACTCAATTTTGTAAAATTGCGATAGTAAGAGAAATAAGTATCATCTTCATTTTTTCTGGTGTCGAGGCTAAGCGCGGCGTTGAGTTCTGCCACTCAACACGCAATGCCTCCAGAATTCGGCAGAAAGTGGGGAACGGAGTGTCTTAACACTAGGTTCCCTCTGCCTACCCTGCTGTGTGCGGAATACAGCGTAAAGCTAATTAATTTTTTATTTTTAATTATTTTTTTTGCTTTACACTATATTCCCCATACAGCAGAGGCTGGCAGAGGGAGCCTAGTGACAAGTCCGTTAGAAATACTTCGTTTCCTATAATTTTCGAAATATTGCGTGTTGAGTGGCGGAACTCAATGCCGCGCTTTGTCTTCGTTGTAAGAGCGCATAAATAAAAATAGCTTCCCCGAATGTACATAAATATATAATGTTTTGTAATTATTAATATTATAGTATTTGCTAATGTCAAAAAGAACATTTAAATTATTCTAATTGTATATAATTTTTTGTAATTTTCTACGTTATCGGTATTGTCAGTTTTGATCATAGTTCGTGTATAGAACGAAAGTGACACGATGTTTGCTTCTTCATTAATTCTACCGACAAGCTTTTAAAGTTTATGGTAAATAAATTAATTAAAGGTTAAATAAATTATACATAAGGACAAAGAGAAGTCAACGCATTATCTACAACAAATTTTAATATTGTTTTTTATAACTTTTCAAAGAAAATGTTTTTCACGTAAACGAGCATAAGTTTGAGGCCAGTCATTTCATATTTTCATTTCTTCGCTTTGGTAAGTAATTATTAATAAGTTTTCTAATAAAATATCGTAATAGAAAAGCGTTCTTGTTTATTCATTCAATAACGAGATCGTATCTGTTCTCGGCCGGAATATTAAATCATCTTATTTAAATGAAGTGTCGCAGAAATATTTGTAAACTAATGCTTATTATGATTTAATTAAGTGTGAAGGCGTTGTGTGCTTGGTATAATAGACCAAACAGCTATTCACTGTGGTATAAGAGAGAGCCAAAACATTTTAAACCACTTGCCTAATGCTGTATATTTTTTGCAATAAGAATTTATTGTATATTTTTTCCCAATTTTTATATCAAAAATATAAATCATTGACCGATTATGTTCAAACAAAACAACATCTATTTATCTTAGTACAACGGAATTTAATAACATTACAATAAGAGGGGAACAACGGAAACACAACTTTTCAAGTGTCTCTATGAATGCCTTCAGTAATAAATTAAGCGTCCCCCAAAAATTTACTCTACACGTTTCTCATGTTTTGAGAACGGGAATTTTTCCATGAATGAGAATAATTACTCATTATTTATAAATAATATAATATTCGCGTAGTCATTTACTTATTTATTTTTTTTTAGTTTTACGCCCTATCCAACATTTACAGAGAAGGGCTCCTGTTGACGAGACACATCGTGCCTCACTGCTCGCAAATGAAAATAATTCCGACTGGGATCGAAGTTACACCCGTCGCAATTACAGCCCGACGCTGCGTTGTGCCGCTGCGCCACTACTTCCTCAAAAATAACCTTCTATTTTTTTATTGTACTTATTATTTATCAACTACGATCGATAAGATAACATTTGAATATGATTTTGAATCCATGCTGGGGTGCATTAAGACGCTATTACAATTTATGTAAACGCGTGCAGGCTTTTCTGAATAATTGTTTTTGAAAACCAGGTTTCTGTATTAACGTTTATATTATAAAAAATACTTATTTAGAAAACGTATAAAAATTTGAACGTAGCGGGAACCTAGTTAGTAGTTCAATTTTACATGACTCGAACCCGCGCCTCCTGGAAACCGACCAGGCGCTCTGACCACTAAGCCATACGATCTCACCGAAAACTCACGAACGAAGCTACGTCGAAATTTTTATACGCTTGTTACAACTTATTTATGTTGTTAGTATCTCTGTAGGGAGATTTTTACAAATTTCCGCTACCCAAAGATAATTAATTACTAAGAATTATCGTTTGGCAAGAGAGAATACTATTTTTTAAATATTTTTAAACATTTTTTAAAGTGTTATTCCACACTTAGGAAAGAAAAATACTTATTTAGAAAACGTATAAAAATTTGGACGAACTCGAACCCGCGCCTCCTGGAAACCGACCAGGCGCTCTGATCACTAAGCCATACATTCTCGCCAAGCTACGTCGAAATTTTTATAAAAAATATCAAAACAACAGACAATGCTTTATATTTTAACTAAAAAAATCTTATCTGCTAAAGCACTTCATACACTTATGTTACAATAAAAATGTATACTTGATAAATAAATAATAATAATGTAACGGAACAGATAATAAATAATATATGTATAAGTGTATGTAGGTACGCCATCGAAGAGTGGGCGGGAGTAAGTGACCGTGTTCAATTATTATTATCTTTCGTGCGGTCTCTTCCTGTCTAAATAATCGTGCTAAAGTGTCGTTTGCACAAATAACATATGCAGACTGAACAATTTTTGTTCAATTTGTCATGACTTTTATTACATAATATAAATAACGAATGCATATTGGCATTATACTATATAGTGTTCTTATTCTATATTCTCAAGTTTTTTGCGTATTGCGAAATCAATATCACTCACTAGTCGTAGTATGTCCCATTTCGATGATTATTTTCCGTTTCCCTTAGTTGTCACAGAACTAAGGAAAATGGAAAATAATCACCCCTCGAATTTGATATGAATCGACAACCATCGAGTGCAACACGTCATATTCAATAAACAGAGCTCACAAACATTGACACATCATACACATAAAATGAAATAGTTCCGTCTAAACTGCGAAATCCTATTCCTAAGCGCTGAATGACAGCAATATCACAAAGGGAAATATGATTTTTTTTCACGAGCGCCGCCATGCGAGAATAACAATGGCGGGTGTCCCATTGGCGGGAAAAATGAGATATGGCCGCCACAGTGCTCGCTCCCCAGCGCCGGTAGACAACAGCTATTTTTACTCGTTAAAATTACTACCCGTAAATACGATTTTTTTTTCACTACCCTAGACTGTAGCTAAGTCAAATGAAATGTTTTGTATTCTTTCTTTGTTTTTACTTAATTATTAAATTAATAATGTGTGTTTTTTTTTTTCAAATATATATTATAATTAGACTTTTTATTTTATTAATTTAAAATATGCAATATTTGGTGGGTCGCCGTCTAATCGTAAATATGTTATGTTTTTAGGTTCGATGAGAACATTTCCTCGATTGACTCTGGTTCAGACGTGACGTTGCGTGCTGCGATTCATTTTACATGCTAAGTGCTTAAATTTTGATGAAGAACGTAATGTACTAACAATGAATTCACTATGCCTACCCTGCGGGAAAAAAGTGTTATGAGAAAAATCTTGAGGCATAAGTGTGTGACTTGAACGGGACAGGTTGTATCTTTGAAAGCCACTAGAGGGAATTAATTATTTCATATTTCTATTTCTTCGATCTGGTGTTGTTATTCTCCCACTGAACACACAATGTTTCCAGCATTGGGCAGAAAGTGGGGAGCGGAGTGTTCACACACTGCTCCCTCTGCCTACCCTACTACATGCATGAAACTGAAATAAAATTAACGTAAAAAGAGGAATTTTATGTCAATCGTTATGAAACATTAATAAAAAAGATTTTGTTTACAAATCAAATAAAAAATATGCTGCTAAGTTTGTATTATAACGAATTTCATTATTTATAAATACTATTAAAAAAATATTTGATTGATTTTTATCTCAAACACAAATAGGTTGTAGCTATTTGCAATGTAGTTCATAGGCCCTGTGGCGCAACGGATAACGCGTCTGACTACGGATCAGAAGATTCCAGGTTCGAATCCTGGCAGGGTCGTAAAATTATTATTATTTTTCTTTTTTTCTTGTATATTCACAATATTTTTTTATTATGTAAATTAAAATAAAATAATACTTATCGCAAATAACATTTTAAACGAAAATGTTATACAAATTTATGAAATATAGCTGTTGTGTATATTTTGTTGTTATATAAATTTAAATAATATGGTAACACAGATAAAAAGCAAATTAATAAGCTTTCGCTGTAACAGACACTTCGATATAGGCACTGTCCGGTACAATTGTAGGATTGAAAATGTTTCAAATACATTGCCTATATTGTTAAAATTTATACTCCCATTGTTCTATAGTCAAATCTCACTTTAAATATAATTAAATAAATATTATATACTAAATATAACTAAATATAAGTAATTGAAGAAATTACACATTTAATATGAAGAGCCAATTCATCTGTAAATATATTTTGTTTGCAAGATATTATAAATTTTAATTTTAAACAGGATTAAAAAGCCTATCTTACCTTCGTGTAGCGACTAAAATACTTGCGTTAAGTCCAAGGGATTACTTGATCAAAGCTTTAACCGCTTATATTTGGCTTAGGATTTAGGTACCCCCAAACTTCTAAACTGAAGGTCATCTGAGGTCAATCTAAAGTTTATTTTACATAATACAAATATTTAGTCTAAAAAGTGGTTAAGTAACAGTTTGTCAACATAATTACAGAGAAATTTAAAATTTTTAAAAGTTAAACTAATAAACTTTTTTTTAATAATCGTCAATAGCTACATTTGCAGGTTTCGGACGATTCGAATTATATGTTTGAAAACTAATAAGCGCTTAGATAGTATGTGTGTTTAATGTTGTACTGAACAGTGATGGATTACGCTATTTTCTCCTTATCCTTTTTCGAATTTATGTGTTGTTCCCAGTTTTAATACGGAATGTGTAGAATAAGATAGTAATAAAATATGGCAATTTGTTAAAACGTAGATCGTTTCACATTTGAAAGTAGTCCAGTAAAGTATAACGTGACTGAATTTATCAAAAGTTTAAACAATTAAGTTAAATGGCAACTATGAAAGGAAAGTGACCTACTTTAACGCGCTATGAAAAACTTCTCACTCTATTTTGGTCTTCATTTCGTTTCTGTTATATACAAACCCCAGATTTCACTCGGATGCATTATATTGCATTGTAGAGTTGACTTGTACGGTAAATAGAGTGATGAATGGCTATTTCCTTTAATATCCATGCAGTAATTTTTCAGTAACAATAAAATGTACATATATGAATTATCTAACCTACTATGTTATAATGTGCTAAATATTGTTTTAGAAA
Source organism: Heliconius erato x Heliconius himera (assembly GCA_013421005.1). Classification (NCBI taxonomy): domain Eukaryota; kingdom Metazoa; phylum Arthropoda; class Insecta; order Lepidoptera; family Nymphalidae; genus Heliconius; species Heliconius erato x Heliconius himera. Next base: position 42,224 of record JAATLQ010027539.1, read on the forward strand.
ATAAAAATAGAACTAAAAAGAAACAACTTTATTGCAATATTTTAAAATATGTTTTTTTTTTTTTTTTAATATATTTTTTTTATGTTTTTTCTTTTATTTTTTTATTTCTCCTTTTCGATAATACTTTTCACTAACAGATGATTGTTTGTTTCAGATAAACCTACGATTAATCCTCGTTTCCGGCAAAACAAAGGAGTTCGTGTTTAGTCCGGTGGACTCGGCCGGCGACATAGCAGTTCACGTTTACGACAACTGGCCTGAAGGTACATGCTAACAATACGTTGTCTATCGCGGGGAGATCCCTGAGTTTTAATTGACTAAAAATACTGCTATTACAATTTGGTGGATATGCTAGGCTCTCTGAATTCTATCTTAAGTGTTTGTTTTACTATTCATTATTTTACCTATAGGTATTTGATATAAAAAGCAAATTTTCATTTCATTGCTTTTGATCTGACCAACAAACAATATATATTTCTAGTTAGAATGAATAATAATATTTCCGTGAAGGAGATCTGATTCCTAAATTATTAGCGAAAACCTTCAGCGCAAAGATGACGTCAATTTACTTATATTATACAAATAATAGAGAGACCGTTGTGGCCCAGGGGCACAAAGATGTGACTGTAACGCGATGGCTGTGGATTCGTGCCCACTCGAGGAAATGAAATATTTATTTAAATTAATATTTCCATGTCTTCGCTCTGGCGTGACGTTGAGTCCGCCACTCAACACGCAATGCTTCCAAAATTCGGCAGAAAGTGGGGAACGTCTTAACTTATTAACTCCAGGTTCGACCTGCCTATTCTTCTGTGTGCGGGATACAGCGTAAAGCTGATTTTTTTATATATAAATAATTCTATATGAAAGAAAAAGAAATAAATTCTCATTGAATTTATGTTACTACTAAAAATTGCTAATATCCATACTATAATTCTTATGTGCCATTATCACAATGCCATTGAATATATACACCGTGTTCAATCGAGCATGGCCGCCATGAAAGTCACCGCAACGACGCCCTTAGCCGACGCGGCACAATGGCGTTTTTTCTGAAACGGTAATAGGAGGTCCAATGGTGCGTTTTAATATTCCGCTTAAAAGAATGAGTCGAACCGCAATAATGGCCCACAAAATAATTTATATCCTCGTTCATTATTAAAGAAGTTATATCTCATTTTGTAGCAATTTTTCACGATAAACTCGACAATCTTTAGGACTGGCGAAAGTTTGGCATTGTAATTATATCTGCATTTTATTTATTTCGAGTTGCCACATTATACTTTGTCTAGGTGAGTTTAGTGCTCGTATCCTACTATTTTTTTAAGAAATATAAATATACATACAGATAACGATGTTCTAATATAGGAAAAATAGAACACTTTTTGAATAATTTGTTTTTTCCTTTGAGACAATGCCTAATTTGTAAGTAACTTAATTTAAAAAAAAGAAACAAAAAGTTTCTAATATAACAGCATACCTAATTGGATTATTTCACTATTCCGCATACTGTTGCAATTCTGTGTAACTCAGTTGTTTACACAACTTATATTATATTGTTCGTAGTCACGTGTACGTAAGCGCTCGACGTTCAGATGCCACGGGACAATAGACTCGTGCAACGCCTTAAGCTGTAGGTCGATGAGAACTGGTGACACACTTCTTGTTGTTTCTTTTGTAATTAAGCGGCAACTTGAGAGACCTTTTGCCAATTAATCATACCTTTGAATTTAAATTAATACTTGACATGATAAATGATTTAATATAATGTTATATATTTTTGACTGCATGAACTACTACATACTTACATGAAAAATTTTGTATAAAATATATGTCTCTTTATTTATAGTTACTTAAATTTCTTTTATAGTAATAAAAACTAGTACTATTGATAAACTGACATATACTTTGACAGTGGACGAGGCGGAAGAGGTATATAGAGACCGTAGCGTTTGGCGCTCCGTTCTCTCTGACTACCCCGCTAGCGATAAAGCGTGAAGTTAGTTTAGTTTTGTTTACTATTGATAAAAAAATTCAATATTTAATATTCATAATATCTTAAATATCTGCTAATATGTTATATTATATATAATACTTTATATATATTATTACATATTTTATATATATATACTTAAAATATATATAAAATATTTCTCCTGCATATTATTTTACTTTTATTAGTCTTGGCGTCAGATAGAAATAAATCATGAATATTCTCTTAACTGAAACATTACAGACTTCAAGGATTCTCGAGTTTGGAATAATTAAGGACCGACACGAATAAAGTTTAACTTTTGTAATGTAATAGGACTAATAAAGATAATCTACCCGAATGCCTTTGGAAGCTTTGCTTCAAAATTTGACCTAGTTCTAAACTCACAAAGATTCATCCGTAGATAAATTAAAAGCTACCGGGGACCGGATATGGCCGATGCCGGTGCACGGGACCGTCTTTGTAACGTTTGAATGGACCACTCAATGGAGGATTTCCATTTCGGAGTCAATACTGAACGTCTTTTCTTACATCGTTTTGCACAAGTTGAACTTGGATTCAATGGAATTGAATTATCTATAGCATGAAGAAGATTAATTTTATAAATTATTTATTTTTGAGCTGCTGTGACATGTATTTGGTGTATTACGCAAATCTCTTTAACAACGTCGTACAATGATTTCTATAGCCAATTTACTTAATTAATTAAAATAATATTGCGTGATGCATAGTGAAATCGATACTATAGACTTTTTCTATATGAAAACTGAATAAACACATTAAAAACATCAGCATACCCTTGTACATATAGGATTATGACACACAATAGTCATGTCTAAACTTGGCTTACTTGCGAAATACATATACTTTTTCATATAACACAGTGAATTTTGTCACTTTCAACTAATAAATACGAATAAGCAGACAACAATTTGAGCTATTTCAGCCTGGACATGCGCTTGAATGGATTTATATTCCAATTATTCATTTCACCTTGAGCTGGTGTCCAACGGCGAAGTACTCTTTGAAATAAATCTATTTTGAATCTACGATATCTATAAGTCGATATCAACATTTATTTAAAATGGTTAGAAAATAAGATACTTTGTATGTAGAGTCTTCAAATGGGTGGAATATGAGGAATGGAACAGTATATTTGTTTTAGTTTCACGCAACAGGGAATTTGGGAGGCAACCTGGGAATTTAGTGTTAAGACACTCCATTCAAATTGAAACACTTACGTTTCGCACTTTCCGCCAAATTCTGGAGACATTATATTGAGTAGCGGAACTCAACGCCGCGCTTCGGTTAGTTACCAGGGCAAGGAAATGAAAATATTTAATATTTAATTTCCTCAAGTGGGAATCTAATCCACAACATATTTCATAGTTAACCTAACCGTTAAATGTTTTATTGAAAAGTTTAGGATATATAATAAATATAAAAAATAAGACATTTCTAATGCATTTGAGCGTTTTGAGCAAGTATTCTTTAGGGCTGGGGTGTTTTTAAATATTTTATGGGATTTACTTTCGTCGAGTGTTTGTATTTGCCGATAAAGTATAAAATGATCTACATAGTCCTCTAAAGTGGCACTCAAATGCATCCTGCTCGTTAATGAGAGGGATCCATCGGCCCTTCAGCCTCCAGAACACTTAAGACACTCAATGTGTCCTTCGAAGTTTAATGCGGGCGGATACATCGTCTAGTGTCACGTTTCTTAGACTAAAAATCTATTTAACGCACACAACATTGTAAAAAATCATTTGTCAAGCCGTAAATTAGGAAACGTGTAAATTTATAATTTTGAAGATATTTTCAATTTGTTATATTTTTTTTATTCAAACTTGGAGGGGAAAGCAAAGAAAATTTTGGAACAATTTGTCGCCCACTTTGCCTCTGTGGATTTTATACCTACATAGATCGCGTCACGATGATATTAATGATCGCTTATAAATGTTATTCAAGAAAGGAACTCAACGTGTAACTCAACCTACTTTAGTGTACGGTTTTGTTAAAAGGCTTTATCCGAAACTTTGCAGCCTATTAAGCTAAGTATAAACGTTTGTGCAATGCAAAGTTAGCAATTACTGAACATCTCGAGCGGAATGCTGATACCGGGCAAAGAAAGGAACTGCAAAGGAAAGTAGAAATTAAGCTTATAATAGCATCGTCTATAAAATGTCAAAGTTTTAAATTCCTTTTTTGTACTAACTTTGAAATTAACAAGGCATAGACGGTTATTACTATATTATTATATATTACGATTTCTATGAAGATACTCGAGAATAGTTTGCTACTTTCGTCGTATCCCCTGCTGCTAATACTTATATGGATAAAAGTATTATGGATATTTGATTAGAATAAACCGCTACCATACGCTTCAATTACATTTGTATATTATTACTAAAACAACTATAAACTAGATTATAAGGAGCATACATCCTTCAACTTAAAAAAAAAACGAAGGCATATACTTTAAAATCTGGAAAAATAAATAAATAAATATATTCTGAAATAAATTCTTAAATGTGCAACTACGCAAACTTGCTTTTGATATAGAACTAAAGGCACGAATCACTCGAGGGAATAGGCTAATGCGGATCGAGGCCACAGCACGGATTTGTCCCGCAAATAAAGGACATTGTCAGATAGAAATCATGTCATGAGTAGGGCTGACTACCTATATTACAAATAAATGTTATAATCTTATGTACGTTGTGATATAAAAATATTTTTAGAAGCATTATAGTGAAATATGTTAATTGAAGCAATAAGCAATGTATGCGTGTCCGATAGAGATCTTTTGTTCAATTCTCAAACAGAATTAGAAGATTTATACAAAATATAAAGATTTCTCCCTGTCTATGGCCTTCTCTTTATTGGAGTAGTTGATGCAAAAAATATATATCTTGCGTAATTATTCTTATACCGGAGTACCAATAAACCAATCAGTCGTTCAAAAAAAATATCAAAAGAAATGCATTTTCCTTCTTTTCCCCTGACATTATCGGTAATGTATTACGAGATTAAATCTTCCCTTTGCTCTTTGATTTCTAATTTTGAGTGCGCCCTGATTGCCGACGTGGCTGTTACATCTCTATGCTAATTTTGTCTTTGTTCCAAACAGTCGTCACTTTTAAATCTTTATATATCACATGTAGTTATACCTGTTAGATAGAAGCTTTTAGTAAAATAAGATTTTTTATGAAATTAATTTATTTCAAAACGGTTACCTTGGTTTTTTTATTTATGTACCTAAGGTTGAGAGTTCTTAAGAAATATAAAATAAAAATTTAAAAGTAACTTGCCCATGCCCAGGACGTCCACGAACAATTTAGCACTTCGCATGTTTTCCCCTGTGTCGTTCACGCTACGCCCACGACTGCACAAAATAGAACAATTAAGTGATCAGTAGTCGGCCTCGCCACGGTTGCCTCAGGTCAGTAACCCGCTGCCGCTCGTAGAAATGCACTGTGCCTACATAATGTGTTGTATGGAGATGTGATGGAACTTTAATTGACTTCGACGAAACATCTTTTGTTTTGTTGTACTCTAATAGAATCTCACAATTGATAGCAATGGGCAGTGCGTTTAAATATTTTTCTATGTGTGCACTGTCATAGTTGTACAATACAATATACTTTATTGCACATAAAATTTACACAATTTATAAACAAAATTAACAGAAACAACATGTATTTGCGGCTTTATCGCTTAAAGTGATCTTTTCCAGGCAATCTTTGGTTGTTGGAGTTGTATTAAATTATGTATCAGCTTCACACTGTAACTTGCACACAGCAGGGTAGTCAGCGGGAACCTAGTGTTAAGACACTCTGTTCCCCACATTTTATGTGTAATAACACATTAAATTATAGGATAAGGAATTTAATAATAATAATAAATAATGTAAATAAATAAATATTTATATTTAATATACGAATACACTCAATAAATATACACTAAAATAAACATAAGAAGTAACATATATTATAATTAAACATTTAAAAAATATATTTTGACAGTTAAAACAAAGGCTAAATTAAATATTCATATAGTATTTCTTTAATGAAGTTTAAATTTTTGTAAGCTTTTGGCACGTCTGATTTCAATTGGTAAGGAATTCCATAGTCGGGCAGCTTTAATAGCAGAACAGTTAGACAGAAAAGAAGAAGAGAGAAGAGGAATTTTAAGTAATAGATTTATTTGGAAGCGCAGAGAAATTGAGTGGACGTAATGTGGAAACTTGAATTTATTCTTCAGATAAGAGGAGTAGAAAGGATTAAAGAAGATGAAGTATAAAATATGGAGAAAATAACTGCGAAGGCGGATAGGAAGCCACTTGAGCTTATCACGAAATATGGTCATATTTATGTATACAAAATATGAACCTAATGCAAAGATTTTGAATTCGCTCAAATTTATTTAGTTTAATGTCAAGGTAAAAATATCAGCATAATCGAAAATTGGTAATAGTAGTGAGTTTGCCAGCGCAATTTTGGTAGGTAATGATAGGAAATTGGGCAGTCTACGCAAAGATCCTGAACTGCTTCAGCATCTTTGCATAAATCTTTCTCTTTACCTAATATACGAATTGACGTAATTTTAAAATAATAAATCGTATGATGAATATTTACATTTTTTATTCTTTTCTACTTAAATTTTACATAAATTAATATTTTTTTGCTCAGAACTTAGAAGGTCAATATGTATTATGTAAAATATTTGATTTGTTATAAATATAAAGCGTTTAATTTATTGTCAGTATCTAAATATGCGATATTGCAGCTTGAACTGGGTCAATGATGAAAATTGATTTACTTGGTGTAACTTATTTTACTTAACTTAATTTACTTTAGGTTTTACGTCGTATTTTTAATATATTTTTTTTATTTTTTGAGAAATATTTTATGATTAAGAACTTCAAGCAAATAGCAGTCGTTGGACATACCGCAGAACATCCATACACGTTAAATTATACTAATTATGCTAAACTTCGCTAATTGAGCCTCCGAGCTACTTAGCGGTGTTTCGTGCTCGTACACTTACATTACAATAATTACACCGTCAGCCGTGTAAGTAGTGTAGACTTTGCTAGTGACACCATTATGTCTTATTATTGTGCTATTAAACTAGGTTATTAGTTTATTTATACCAGATTGTGTTTTATGGGAGATTTAGCTTTACACACATTTTTATAGAATACGATCGATACGATCATACGGTCGGCGGCTACGGTTCACCAACTAGAATACCAATAACACCGACAAGAGAAAAAAAGATGGGATTCAATTTTAAAGAGATCTTCCAGACGAGAGACTGGAAACATTCATAAATATTTGACGTGACCATAAATCAGAAAAAAATTAATTCGCATTCAATAACAAAAAGGCGTGGACTAACTGAGACGAAAGAACTTTCGTCTTAAAAAAAATTTTTGAGTTGTTTACAACTCAACGATATGTGTCTGTGGTGCTGGAAAAAAACGTGAGCCTAAGCAACGCTCTAGTCGCTTCCTGAATACATCAATCCAATCGTTCGAACAAACGAATCATATGAACCAGTTCATTGTCACAACTGATTGAGATCGATATCAATCACGGAGATTGACCGATCGACACAAGCCTAGTCTTAACTCAATGTTATGCGGAATACAGCGTAAAACCGAAAAAAAATCCCAAAAGATTTCAAATCACGATTTGTTTAGTGCATAGCCGTAAGTATAATTTTTAAAATAAATAAAAAATAAGTTAACTATACATTTTTTTTCTTAATTACAATTATGAATATTCGTATAGATCAAGCGGGCGAAGCAGCACGGGTTCCGTTAGTATATCATATTTTTCAGCACTATGTAAATAACATTACTCTAAAGCAAGTAAAGTAATATTCATAAAGTAAATTATATCCAGTTAAATGTTAACTAAAATGAATGCTGAAAAGAGAGTTAACATTTTCATTGAAGTTAAATGAACTTTAGCTACTGAAACTCAAAAAACATAGTCTATAGCGGACGTCGTATTTTACTTCACAATTTTATGTTTAAAACTAACTGACCCGGCAGACTTTACCATTTGACTTTTTATTTTCCGCAACTATATATTTTTTTTAATATTAAACTTTCTTTTCTGAAAAAAAAAACATAAATGTCACGAAAAAGCCTTAATTTATTTTATTTCAATATAATACTGTATAAGTCTTTTTTAATTTTCTACTTTTAATTGGCTTTTACCTCCCTTCGTCCGTTTGATATTAAAAAAATACACAACACGCTCTAAGCAAATTAAATAAAAATAAAGATGACAATGCACGTTCATTTACTTTATGATAACATTATTTCTTCGTATCGAAAAATGTTAATTAAATAAAATCATAAATAAAGGAAATGGTTTATTTATAATTTACGCATTATTAATTTTATAAGCTAATGCTTATTTAATAATAGGTTATATTATTCTTATGAAATTGGTAGGGTCGTATAAGCAAGCTTGAAGCATTACGTAAATACTTTGAATTATTAGTGAAATTACTGACTATAGTGGGCGCAACGTAGTGTGAAATTTTGCATTGCAAATTAATGAATGTCATTGCGCTTGTCACGGGAAGGGGGAAGCTTCACATGACAGGGAATCGTAACTTATCTTGTTACTTGTATGTTTGGTATCTTATCTATCTTTAGCGGCTCGAGAATTATGCAGAAACCACTGAACGAAAAAAAATTGTGCTATATCACTTTGTTGACTCTTATTGTTATTTCGTTTAAAAAAAATCTACTTTTGAATATTGAGTGGCGAAAACTAACGCCAAATAAGGTTTTTACGGCCATAATATTTTTGAAATAAACTTTTTTCTTGGTCAATCACCTTTTTAACTTATTTTTATACGAAATTAAATTCCTTTGACTTACTTTTGTTAAGAGAAGTAATTTATTATTCAAGTAAAAAAAACCTTAAAAAAATATTGATATTTATTTTATGTAAATATACACATTTCGTAAAATCAGAAATATATAAACATTTTTCTTATATGCATATTCAAAAATATGTAATTTATACAATATACTGTTATTCCATACAACAGGCAGCCGAATAATACAATGAAAATAACAAAAGCAACTTTGGGTTTCGTTCGCTGGTAGCAAGTCGAATGATTTAAACACTGCAGTGTAAGCCTGCGGCTTGTGCTACCTAGTTTTAGGGTCACTACGTACGGTTGTGGTATTTCATCCTTTTATACCTGTATTGCTGGCGTTTTGCGGGCATTTTCGTTTTCGTGTCTTGAATTTGAAAAGGTTTTTTCGTATATAAATTATGAATGGAATAAGTTGTAGGCGTTTTGGTGCTAAATTCAAAATAGGTTGGTTGGTTGGTAACTTTACTTTAATAATGTTAATTGCATTCAAATTTTGTAGATTCACATAACTCACACAGTAGGTACATATCGAGTCGATTCGATTTATCGAGTTGTTCAGTTAAAACTATATGTACTATCATGTCAACATTGCTCCGGTCGCATTCGCAATAGTTTAGTGAGAATAAACTACTGATTCGTCTTACTGTTCCTTTTGTAATTACAAATTTTATAGATTTTTAGTCAGTTATAATAATAATAATAAAAGTAATATTATCAAGTACATTGCGTGTAATTTTATATAATCATTAATCATTGTATATTATTACCTACTCCATAAAGAGGTGAAGTAGTTTGAAGATAATAAGCCGGCCTAGTGCGAGGCGGTCTCGCGCACCGTATCGTAGAACTCCGTACCATTATCAACAAAAACGGCAAAAAAAATCACGTCTGTTGTATAGCAGTCCTCTTAAAATTTATTTTATTCTATTTTATAGTATGTATTATTATAGCGACAACAAGATAAGATGTTAGAAAATAAAAAAACATAGACAAAGAGTAATAGGTTAGCATTTACACATTTGTCTAGCACTAGTCTAAGAAATAAAGCTAAGGCTTTAAGTCTAAATAATGTCGAGAAACATTACTAAAGGAGAATATCATTTGTAAGGTTTAGTTCTTACAAATGTAAACTACCCTTAACCAGATGGGCGCACGCGATTAGCCTAACCGCAAATCTACCGATAGTCCGCCGGCTACATTACACACAACGAACTTTATGTCACATAAAATGTTTTTACTGCTAAATGTTTTGTTTATTTGCCTCGTTATCAGAGCGGGGAAATGAAAATACTAATAATTTAATCAATAATCAAATAAATATTTCATTTCCTCGAGTGGATCCAATCCATGTCGAGAACAAGTCGCACGCTGCGCCACGACTGGTCTCAAATAGTATACTTTGCTATGTTACTTATACTACATCAGTTGGCTGTCTTTTCAGTTTTCTTTAATCGATAGCCTATCATTAGGTACTTAGCTACGTATGTATGTATGTATTTGAAAAAGTATGTAACTACATATTCTTTTATATGCATGTTGTAATCCTAACATTCAATACATTACTATAATCTTACATAAAGCATTTTTTCTGAGCTTAATCTATATATATAAAAGGACATGTACCTGATTGACTGAGGTAAGACGCAGCGGTTACCGCTGTGCATAGAAACGTGAAATTTGGACAGCTGTTTATTTTCATAATCTGGACATCCACTAAGAAAGGATTTTAAAAAAAATTAACGCTAAGGGGATGAACTAGGAGGTTGAGTGGGTTTTTTTTAAGTCGGCACCAATTTTTATAAAATTTGAAATTCAGACTCTTAAAAACACTTCATTGAACACGTGTTTCATGGTTTTTTAGAATTTGAATAAGCGGTTGAAAATTTGTATGGAAAAATCTTTAAATCACCACCAATTTTTATAAAAAAAATAAATTCAGACTGTTAAAAATATTTTATTGAACACGTGTTTCGTGGTTTTTTTAGAATTCACCCCTAAGAGTATAAATAAGCGGGCGAAGCCGCGCGCGCCCTCTAGTATATAACACAAAACGTGTTACTCTTTCTTTAATCATTCTTCCTTCGTTCCTCATTATACCTTAAAAGCCTTTATGTGTCGAAATCTAGGTCTCCACTAATAAAGAATATACAACAAATTATTTTTCTAATAAAAAACTTTTAAATCAGTAAAAGATTTTTATATGATTATAATTCATTATGTTTTTAGGTCAAAATAAATGCTATGTACAACGTTTTAGCAATACCTCGTGTCCGCCCTGAAGCTAGCTGTAGATGGCTGCGCAAATTAGATTTTAGGATATTTCTTACATTTCAATATTTTTTTTCCCCACTGAATAATGTGGTAAAAAATTAGAAAACGTTAACTTCCTGTACATTAAAATCCAATATCTTTGTTTTACATAAAGCGCCATCTATGAATGATTCATATAAAATACTTCGTAATACGTTCACGTATTATAATGCATTGTGTTTATTGTGTGACGACGCGTTCTGCTACCAGTCGATATTTACATTCTTCACTCTGTAGCCTCCATAGCTCAGGGGTTAGAGCACTGGTCTTGTAAACCAGGGGTCGAGAGTTCAAATCTCTCTGGAGGCAGAAACGTCGTCTGTTGCTTCATTTTTTGTTTTTTTTTTATTTTATATATTTTAGTAGGTTATTATTATTATTTTATTATTTTGTTTCTATATAATTTATTATGAATTATGTTTATATATTTATAACTTCACTTTTTTTATTTTCCGAATTCCGTAAAAGGAGGACGTTATCGTATATTCGATTGTTTTTTTAATGTTTGTTACCTCAGAACTTTTGAGAGAGTAAATTAATTGTTATGATTCTTTTTTATTTGAAATCTTTTCTATTTGGTGCTTCCCGTGTGGTCCTATTTTAGTTTGGTCAATTTCTGACAATATTATCCATGAGAAAATTATACAAGTCTTAAATTTGCATTATATATGTGCCCAACAAATGGACGAATAACTCAAAATCACGTCAACTGATTTCTATGATTCTCTTTTTATTGGAAAGGACACAACACAAGACACTTCAAGGGTAGTTTGATCTGTCTGGTTAGGTTCTGCTTATGGATCACTCAGAAGTTGAAGTCGTTTTTTTTATTTTTTTTGAATAACATTGGCATTTTGTGCCTCCATCGCAAATACATATGTAAGAACATATCTTACTTAACTATGTAAGTTTTCATGGTCCAGTTGCATTCAAAATGATTCATCATTCATTTTATAAAATCTGGACTTTGTTGCATCACATTATTCAGAAATATTATTTTAAGGTAAAAAAAAACGTATGAACAGTTGGCACTTGTGGAGTAGTATTCACATAACGATATTAATAAAAAAAATACAAGAAAGTGCGGAATTTTTATCGGATTTGTTAGTTAGTTCAATAGCCATTTATTAATGTACAATAATTATAATTACTTTTTTTTACATTTCCAGCGGACTGGGCAACAGAATGCGTGTCTCGCGCTGAAATCCTCCGACTCATATACCAAGGGCGCTTCCTGCACAGCTCGGTGACGCTGGGCGCGCTCGGCCTGCCCCTGGGGCGCACCACTGTCATGCATCTAGTACCGCGCGAACACTTGCCCGAGCCTAACTCACATGGTGTGTATCATTTTTTATCAGTATTCGATAGGAATTTTTTGGCAATTCTTGTACATTTTGCAGAAAATTTGTCAAAATAACTGTTTGCTTAAGAATTCTTGTCTGCAAACCAAAAATCACTAACTTACTTTGACAAAATATTTTATTACCTTTGCTTTTCCAGCTGATTTAATATTTTTAACTTGAACTGAACTGTGTGTTTAATTACTTCCCAACGTTAATTAATTATATAACAATAACTCGATTTTGCAGAAGTCCGATGGAGCTAACGTACCTAAACTGTAATCTTTATCCCATCCAAATCCTTCCTTCAATATTTTGTAAGTTATAAATATTGTCCATATCACACTTGATTTTTTATTAGATTTAGACGAGAATTTCATGTAATTTCGTTATATGATAGTGGTTTATAAGAAAAGAACATAATATGTAGTACGGACGACGAGTTATGTCTGTCCTGGAATTGGGTTTACTGAATTTTTGTCCATTGTTCACTCGGGAAGAAAGTAATCAATCATCTCATTGACCGTACTGTATCTATGGATTTACTTTCTTTTACTCGTGGTAATTATTCGTATATGTTTCCATTTTATTAACACAATATTTATTTTCAATTCCAGATCAACGACAAAAGAGTAAAGGCGGTTCAAGCAGTTGTTGCTCCGCGTCGTGCTGTATATTGTAATGCGCTTATATTAGATCGATCGAGCGATCGCGGACAATGTGTTCACACTCAGTGATGTAGGCACCAACCCCTTCGCCCAAACCTAGTGTTCACTTGTGATGTTTTTAAAAGACTCGTCTATACCTACTTTACTTACGTTCATTTCGGATATTTCAGATCGGCACTTTACTTCCTTTCGTAAATTGTAATTTTAAACGCACATTTTTTGGGGTACTATTAAAAATATCGCAGGTATTGAAATCAGCTTTACTAAGCGTTTATACTCGTATCTCACCGCGTATTTATAGTTCATAGTAATAACCGCCGTCGACTGCTAGTAAAAAAGTTGTTGTGATGAATTGGTCGTTTTCAAATATTTTGACGGTCGTATCTATTGTTTTACGGGTCCACTTTGTGCGTTGTTTCTTTGTGTTGCCTTGGTTTAATTTGCTTTGTTCATCAGTTTTCTATCTCTAAATCGAATGAAAATATATAAAATTTGCCTGGACTAAAATTATCCCAGAAAACTAAGGTCACCGCGAAATGGACTGAAACAACGCTAAACTGCGGGCAATAACTATTTTAGTATTATAATTTAGGCCATCTATATGAATTTATATTAACGGAGCTATTTATAAAGTTGAAATGACAAATTATGGTAGAACTATCAAGATATTTGTTTGCAATGTATGTACATAGTATAATATAACGGGCTATATAGTAACAATGGTGGTCTCGCACTTGTCTGTTCGTTTAATGTACAGTAGGGTCGACGAGTCGTGGCCGCCCTGTAGTTAATTATAGATGACTACGCAGTCTTGAATTTTTTTTCCTTTCAGAGTGAACAATGCGCAAAAGTCAGTAAACCTAACTTCAGGGCGGCCACGACTCGTCGACCGTTCTGTATCTGTAACGCTATTTACTGCGCTAGTGTAGCTTAACTAAGTATCGGGCATCTTTAAGTACGACAAAGTCTTTAATACATAATTATATTGTTCATAATAAAATTATCTATAAGGGAATTTTATTTGAATGCATTCATCATACATTTTTAATGTCGAACAATGTCTCCGACTCCGAGATTTGGCCTCTTACTGGACTTTAGATGCAAAATTGCCGTTTTCGACTTATAACCAGCTCGTGCTGGTCTCGGTATTATTTCATTATTATTCCCTCGCGCCACTACGTGTACGTTTAGCGCTACGTTCCTGTATATAAAAGAGAAGCTTATTAATATGATTTACATCACATTATATTGTTTTTAGCTTTTATTTACTTAGCTTTAGATATTATTTTATTTTATTTTATATTGGCTTTTTTTGAGTTATCTATATTATATTATATTTGAATCAAATGTTTTGTTAAAAGCTCTTAGGGGGAGTTCTAGCAGTACTAAAGTATCATTGTTATTAAATCAAAATTATAAGAAAAAGCTTTATATTGTTGTCGTGTCAATTTTTATGCTTTTACATTTTTTTTTAAATTAATAACTGTTTGAGCTCTACCTATTAGATATTAAATTAGAGGATTTTTCATTCTCCATCAAAATTATTATTCATGTTGTTCAAACTTTTAAAACTTATCCTGTCGTTTTTGTAAAAATACGAAACATTTTGTGATATAGTACAAATAAAATTATTTACGCGACAGACACAACGTGCTATGTGAAATTATCAGCAGTATTAAGTGACTGGGAATCAAAAAATCCAAAAAAAGAAAAACCAAATATTCATACATTTGTTGAGGACTGAATAATAGCAATCTTGCCAACATCGAAGAAAAAGACAAGTGTACCAATATTGGTTTTGGATTTCCGTTGCATTATATTATTTTTTTTATTTCGATTACTGTTTAGTTCGCGTATATATATATTTTGTTAAGTTGTGTAAAATACCTAGTTATAATTAAAATAAATTTACAATGTCAAACGCATGTTTTATTTTTGTTGCTTTTCTCATCCTCTGTACATATGCTATAATTATACCGCTTATATTATACAACGGACTAACCTTCGAATAACGATTGTTTTAGATGGACTGGACCGGACTATATACATGTATGATTAAAGTATTAATAGTCTAAATAAGTTAGCTGAACTTATGAAGGCTACCATTTTGTGATAATAAATCATCATTTAATGCAACAACAGTTGTTAAAACAGTTATTTTACAAGTAAATAGCTACTTGTCATGCCATGAATAGAAAAGACAAAAAAAATTTTGCATGATTTTGATTTGCTTAAAAATTTTGAGTCCAATTAAACTAATCAACAATAGATATTTATATATCAGGTGCCATTTTGTTTTTCGAAGGTTACAAAGTATTTATTAACGGGTGTGGCGTAGCGTCGTTAAGTGATATCGTAGGTCTGATAGTTCGATGTCTTCACCGTATTCTAATATTTCATAGGCGATAGCTCTTTAAACTTAATCGGGTTATAAGTGTTTCTACTACACGCTAATTATATAGGCAATGTCACTGTCAATTCTAAGGTTTAAAGTTCTTTATTGTCTATACTGCATCCATACAGCAGTGTAGGCAGAGGGAACCTAATAGGTATTTACTTATCATATTTTTTTACTTATAAGTTTAATTTATTCATATCGTTTTTTTTCTACTTTTACTAAATTAATAATATTTATTTTTAATTTATCACAAAATAATGCTTCACTTATAATTTACAACGTAGTTTATCTAAGCTTATTTGAAACATCGATTTATCCTTTATTCCTAGAATGGCAGTGACTAAGGCGAAGGTCGACGAATGTAAATATCTTTTATTTAGTCAAAATACTAGAATTACAAATTAGCTTGATATTTTTTAATACCGTTGTATGTGGACCTGCTTATATTTTTATAAACTAGTTGCAATTTTATAGATAAAATGTTGTTTAAACGATTAGCAATAATACTCGCGTTTAGTACATCGTGGACTATTGTATGAAGGTATAGTCCGAGTCATAATCATAAAAGGTTTATCCAAATTTATTCAGTCTTATAAATAATAATTATTTTACGCATTTAACGATATATATAGTCCACAGCACATACAACGGTCCTATCTGTAATAAATTTCCAAATATTAGGTGTCACTGTATAACAGGTTTACTTCGTACATAATTATATACTTGTTAATATAAAATTAATGATTATAATGATGTTGATTAATTGACATTTTGGTTTGTTACGAGAATGGGGTACATGACGGTCGCGTTTATAATCTATATTTAAATTTGTTTTTAAAAAGGAAATTTCACCCAGCAGTGTTGCCATTTAGTATAACTTTTTGATTTAAATTATCTGTGAAAATTAACATAACTTGATCATATCAAAGTTTCGATATTATTATGGCTTAAGGTTTAGTTATAATATTCAGTTAAAATTGTACATTCAAGCCCATAATTTTTATGTTAAAATATAATTATAAAGTCATGTGCCCTATTAGTAAGTGAATGTATCGCGACTCGCATCGGGTAGCAGCTTCGAGTCCGTTCGGTTGTAGATAGCGAGTTTTATAATCGGACATTATAGGTTGTACATTGTTTGAACGATTGAGTTTCGGTGGGGTCAAATAAAATTTTAAGAATATAAGCATGTCTTTTATTTAAACATTTTCTTGTTTATACAAAATCGAATATTAGAGGTAATATTTCAGTGACTGATGGATTTATTACAAGGTCCATTTAGTACAGGAGATGAGTGAAGGTAATATCATATGAGATTTTAAAGTATAACTAATAAATATTTATCGCAGTGTGTCATAATATAGGTATTTACATACTATGGAAAACAAAATGTTAACCGTTTTTTTTCATTGAGTGTATCTAGAACAAAATGTAGAAAACAAATAACTATATACATTAACAAATACTTTATTTCGTATAAGCAAAGTAACAAGATATTAGGAACAGTACTTTATCCAATTCTAATTCAGCTGCGGCGAGAGTGTGTAGTTTCCGTTCGGCGCTTGCTACTGCCGATAGCTCGGGGGGTGTCAGTGTTTCTAGTACCTAAAGTTTAAGATAACTTATGGATAACTAACTATAAATAATACATTGAACAAATCACTAAATTTATATATCAATTATCATACATATGATTGGATTAATGAATAAAGTAAAGACTGTAAACATTGCATTTATTGTAGATTTTGTCAGTTATATGATTGATTCTAATAGTTCTTTTTTTAAGTCATTGCTTTGTTATGGCTATCATATAGATAACTGAAATGAGCATTGAACGAATGTTTAAATTATAAAGTAGAAGGACAGTACTATAAGAGTTTGTAATTAATTTTACGTTGTGGTTTCATTTTCATTCCCCTATGGCAAGAAGGCAGTCAAAAGTATGTGAAGTAAAAAATATATTGTCAGCCCTGAAGTTAGCTGCAGCTTTTTTACTTTAGATAGTTTTATACGGGATTGAACAACTGGTAGGAGTACGCACGTCGTCGATGTTGCGCTGCGGCTCGCCGCGCACGCGCATGCCGTGCACGATGGAGCGCACGCGGCGCTGCTTGTCGAGCAGGCGCGCGTGCGCCGCCCGCACGCCGCCGCCGCGCACGCCCGCGTTGTGCAGCGCGCGCAGGCACAGCGCGCGCAGCGTGTGCGCCACCTGCGCATAGTGCTCACTCATACTTATATGCATCTAATACACATTTTTACGCTTGAAATCCATCAAAGTTGGAAAATTTAAATTTCCATTTGAAATTAAAATATTCACACCCATATTAATAAGCCTATGAAGGCCTTAGCCTTAAATGCATAGAAGGTTGAATTTGGAAAAAAAAAACAAATATACCGGACAATTTTTATGGTTATGTATTGAGATAAACAAAGAAAAGATTTTAAAAAATAATGACACTAAATCATAAAGTTAAACGTACAAATCATTATTTATATTTTTTTCTTTTTTAACATTATGGGTAATGTTCTTCACTTATTAAAATATGTCTATGTACCATAATATTAATTTATACGAGTTAAAAATATTTATATACTTAAAATTATAAAAACTTTACTTAATAAATTTTCTAATTTTTTCACAATAGATACAAAAACATACCTCAAATAATTTAACATGATATAGATAAACGGCTTTTGCAGAACCACCAGCTGATGCAGGTTTTCTCATTGGCTAAAAAAAATAACATTATCTATGTCACGATATGCTTAATTAACAAGAGCTTAACGTAGAATAATAAATATTTACTATATACAATATTTTTCACAATAAGACCTTTATATGATCTTTTCAGAACTTTAAAATAAAAGCAATGAATATATGAATAATAAGACACATAATATAACTTAAAATTTTCATTCGATAATTAATATATTAAATGAATTTTCTATATTATTTTAATTACTGGTATAACTGTTTTAAAATAAACTTTGTGTTACCTGTACACTTATAAAATGTTCTTCTAATAGTTTGTACGTCAGCTCCTTACATTCTTTATTCGGCAACATTGCGTTCTTCTGTATATCCTCTTCTTCTATATATTTCTTTGCGCGTATCAGTCTAAAAATACAATTTTTTTTGCCTTACTTACCCTCTGCTCACCCTTTTACCTACCTTATACCTCATTGATATACAACGTAAAGTAAAAAAATATTTACTTTACACATTAAACATTTACATATTTAATCCCTGATGTAAATGTTTAATATATTTACAACAGGAATTAAATATAAACAGTAAGAGGTCGAAGGAGGAACTTTATAAAGAAGAACATTATATAAGGGACGAGTTAATTTCAGACAGTAGAAAAGGATGTGAGTAGAGACACAGACACAGTCACAGCCGCAGCCACAGTCACTGTCATGTGATCTCTCGTCCATCGTGTGATCTCACAACTCACATGTCATGTCACAGCCACACATGTGATCTCTCGTCCACATCGGGAAAAGTACTAAAGCCCGATGAAGGGACAAACACACTTTTTGTCATGGTAGATACTTGTATCCAATTTTTTTTAGTTACAAAAAAGGTTACAAACAAATTTATTGAATTTTTTTTTTATTTTTTATTAATGTGTAAGAAAATTCTGCTTTGATAAGTTAAGAATTTGCCCAAAAATGATTTCCTCTGTAATATTAACAAATTAATAGAATTATAACAATAACTATTGAAGAGGCAGGAGCCATATGTCATAAGTGAATGAATTAAAATAAAGAACGACTATTTAAAGCCGTTGTCGCATAGCACCTGAATGTAAACATAACAATTGTGGATTCTCATTTGGAGGAATGAATTATTTTCAATTCCATGCTCTGACACAAGACAAAATGCTGCATTGACCTTTGCTATTCAACAGGCAACGCTTGAAAATTGGACAGAAGTCTTAGCCAGTGTCTTCACGCTATAGGTTCTTCGAACCCGCTATATGCGGGATACGGCGTGGAGCTAAAGAAATAAAAATAATAATATTTGACTTAAAATTTCCGCTGTACCAAAAGTGTAAACTGAATAATATAAATAGTCGACCGAAATATCCTCGCCGCGTGGCTGCCGAGGCGCTCGGTGACGGTGTGGTCGAGCAGCGCCAGCAGCAGCTGCGCGGCGGCGCGGCGCGCGCACACGGCGTACTGGCCGCCGCCCGCCTCGCCCACGCGCCGGATGAAACCGCCGCCGCTCTCCTCTGCGCGACACAATACTTGCTAACATACGGTTGACAAAGATATTTCAACGGAGCTGAGATCGGACTGAGAACAATTCGTGATCGGTACTTTAGTATGGATGCGGCCTAAGATTCAGCGAGGTAGTCATTCTTTATATTAACTTGATATACAAACAAAATAAATCTTGGAACTACTTTTCCCACTCTTTTATTTCCCAGCAGCTAATGTCCAGCGATAACGGTCTACTGACTACATCAAGTGGTTGTTTCCAATGCATCCAATGAAACGAAAATATTCAAGAACATATAAAATGCAGCATGATAACGGCGGAGTGACTCACACTAGAGCACTGGCTTCATCACCCATCACGAAGGCGACTTCGTCACAAATGAAGTCACTACTACTTTGCCACCTCTGCTTGAGAAAATATTGACTAAAAATGAAAATACAGTACGTTCGACGACTCGTAGCCGCCCTGAAGTTAGCTGTAGATCTTATTTATCTCGTCTAACTTTTGATTATTTTACTCTAGAGTACTACTCTAGAGTAAACAATGCGCAAAGATACAGAAAGCTTACCGTCAGCAAGCGTAAGCTGATCACGACTCATCGAATTGCAGTATAGTAGCATTGAATGTGGGTACTATTGAGTACTCACAAATCGTGAGTCTTTGGAAACTCTAGTCTAATTCAATACTGTTTTTTGTCTTATTCACAGTTAATTTAAATAATATCTGTAAGCATATCAATATTATATCCACAGCTTCTTGACGGTAAAAATATGTCTTAAATAGATCTGGAAATTAAGATAGATATAAATAAAAATAAAAAATTATACCTAAAACCTTCAAATATTGATCAACGTGCATATGTAGTAAAGGCTTGTCGGGCACTCGTCTCGCGTTTTCTCTTAAATCTGTGGCACACACCGGACTCGATTCTGGAGCCCACGCTGACGATGTCAAATACATTTGTTCTAACAATACACGCATTAGTTCACCAGCTGAAATGCAAATATCAAATCATAGGTTGCATTAAAACGATTAAATATAGGCTTCTTATATATGTGGCGTACCACGCGAAGCAAAAAAAAACTCGAGGTCTCCAATTAATCCATATAAGTCCTCAATACAACGGGTTGGCGGGACATTGAGACTGCACAATATTTTAGTGCAATGTTTAGTTTAGGAGTTACGTGGACATGCACTCTTTAAAATGATTCAGTATTAAATAGTGACAAATAAATAAAGTAGTGGAATAGATTCCTCATTAAATTAGCTTTATATATAGAAAAGGAGTTTCCCAGAACACGCTACGTTATACGCGATCAAATAGGTCAAGCTGATACTGGCACTGTGCATCAACCTAGAAATAAGAACAGTACGGCCTAATATGAGGCCAAATCTGGGCCCTATACAGGGTCAATCAGTGTTTGGGCGCGAAGTACTGTCTCGCTCTGTTAATGACCTGAAACGCTAAGCCCTATATGTGATACCGGGCACGGCTATAAGGGAATAAGATATTTTTGAAGACTGACAACACGAAAAATGTTTTTTTTTTATGGTGATTAATGCGCAAACTTGTGCCTTTTTGGGATTGAATCGGCTCCCAATTTTCAAATTGAATCGACTTGCATCTTTTCCTCATGAGGAAACATTCCCGAGCGACGCCTCAACTGAAGACACAAGTTTATTATGGCACTGGTCGACGTTTTCCCGAGAAAGATTTGTGTGGCTGGAACAAACAGTGCGTCCACTGTGCATTTGTACAGCAATGAATGCTAGAATCCTTTAACATGTCATTGATATGCAGAAAATACAGCCTACATCCTACAGCACGCAGCCTCGGGGGCCGCCAGTCTTTACGGACATGTATTCTGAGCAAAAACCGTCGACAGCGACCTTGATGCTGCGCCCAGTGAGAAAGTTCACCTTTGCTCGGGATCGAGTTGATAAGAGTGCTCTTCCACGAGTCTGGGACTACGTCGCCTGAGTAAGAGTGCCGAAATAAACGCGTTAGTACCGGTGACAGCTCAGGAGCAAATGAACAGAGCACTATAGGTGGGATGCCATCTGGCCCACTTGAATTGTGGATGCCCAAAAAAACAAGAGCTCACTCAACAGTTTTTTAGCTGATCCTAACTTCAGGTAATGAGTTCTGGTTAGCTCTGGTTAGCGGCGTTGTCTCTCGGTCATCCATGGTCGAGTTCGAGGCAAAGAGCGCCCAGGAGATCGGTAGTGTTCCTTTTGAAAGCGCCCAAAACTGATGAGTTCTGGACGGGTAGCTCTCAAGCTTCTCGCCGATTTTGGCAATATGCTCGGACCTTGCTCTGGCAATTTGTGGCAAGTTAAAATATATAGATGTTTGGCTATACTGAGCTTTTTGATGGTATTTTAGTTAAATACAATTATTTTATTTCTCACGGAAAATAATTATAATTTTCAATAAAAAAAAACCGACTTCTCCCATTTCAACCGGATTCCATAATCAAAACCTAACTAAACTTTCATCAAACTACGCTTGAAGTGTTATATCATTGCCAATAAAAAAAAGAATAATCGAAATCGGTTGGCGGGACATTGAGTTATTCGTCCCTTTGTGGCGCATATACTTAATGCAAATGTAAGACGAGAAAATCACATATATCTTCTCACAATGAGAAATGGACCAAATTAAAATGGAACAACACGGGAAGCAACAGCTTGAAATAAAAAAAGAATCATTAAAAACAGTTCATTTGGTCAAATGTTTTGAGGTAACAAGCATAAAAAAAAATACAGTTGAATTAATAACATTAAACGTTAAAAAAGGTTTTTATTTTATGAAATAAAATTTCAGTTCCATTTATATAAATGAAAAAAAAAAAAAAAAAAATTACCATTTTCATCTATCCTACGTGTGACAGCTTTAATCATGATGTCATCTCGGAAATCCAAATGGAATCTATCAAAATTCACTTTCCAATATGTATCTGTAATAGAATAAACATATATATTTTTTATTAAAGAATGTATATGTAATTGTGAGAGAAGCATGAAAATTTTTAAAAAAGAAAGAACAAAATTTAATATAAAAATATATATTTCTGCAAATGTAGCAGGGCGAGCAAGCCTATTAGTCTAATGTCAAGGCACTTCGTACTCCAGTTTCCGCCGAATTCTAAGTGATTTTAAGTTCGAATATATGTACATAGTTAATGCATTTTCATAATCACTCGTATTCAGAGCTCAAGATAATATTTTTGCATATAAAATTACTATACTAATAAGTAGCCTGTTCATTTTTTCCATAAATAAACAAATTTTATCAGCTTTACGCTGTAACCCGCACACAGCAGGGCAAGCAGAGGGAACCTAGTGTTAAGACACTCCATTTTCCACTTTACGGCCGAATTCTGGAGGCATTGCGAGTTGAGTGGTAGAACTCAACGCCGCACTTTGCCTTGACACCATAGCAAAGAAATAGAAATATACATTTCAATAAATATTTCATTTCTTTGAGTGGAGATCAAATTCACAACCAGTAGTGTTTACAATGACACTTTGTAGTCCTGCCCCTCGACAAGCCTTATACAAAATAATCATTAATAAAAAATAAATACTTTTGAAAAACAGAGTACAGTGTGAAGCTATGAAAAAGGTTTTATACTTACTGTCATTACATTCACTTAAATTAGTGCTCATTGCTTGAATAAGCTCTCTTACGTCTAAATCTGGTATTATAGTTGCAACTGGAACTAATGTTGGTATCTCACTATCTTTGAGTTCTGCGACTGGAGCCTGCTGTATATAACCAGCGGTTGCTAAACTAATAAATGTGTCTTTGAGTTTAACCATTGTAACGTTTTTCTCCTGAAATTATTAAACATCATTGTAGAGTATTTTGTATTATTTTTTGAAGCTGCATGCTTATCCCGCATAGCATGGTAGTTAAAGAGAATCTATTATTAAGTTAAATTACAATCTGTTTCTTGTATTCTGGCCAAATAATACCCACAACTTTTAGGTTGACAGTTAGATGTTGCCCCAATGTGCCACAATGCAAAACAAAAAAAAAACAAGATACATTTATTTTTATAAATTTTATCCTTATTTATTGTACTTTTTAACTTCAATGTTTTTGCTATTGTAATTTTATCTACTAGATTTATAGATAATTTGTTAAAAAATAAAAATAATTATTACATGTATTGTTATAATTACAATTTGTTACAGCAGGTAAAACCAATATTAAATAATTAATTTTCCCTAATTGGGAATCATATCCATAATCACCTCTGTACCTTTGCATCACAAACGCCTTAAATAATAAAAAATATAATATTTAAATATTACCTTATCATCTTTATATTTGTTCATCACAGTAACTAGTAACACGGTAGTAGTACAAGAGGCTTGTTGGAGCAGTTCCTCTATTATCATCTCAGCTTCACTTCCATATTTACTTTTCATTTGCAATAGATATCTAGAATAAATAAGGAGAACATATACAATTGTAGTTTTTTTAAATTCTAAAAATTGTATAATAATTTTAATGTAATTGGACTTGAACTCAATTTTTTTGAAAACTATCCAAGACCAATCTCCAATCTTGATCAGTCAGAAGTTGATTGGTTGAGTTATGGATGCAAGTCCAGCAAGTATTTCCAATTTTTATGTTTCCTAAGCCATTTTTCTTTTTTTTATGTGATGAAATCATATTTCTTGTTATTACATTTTTTTTACCTAGGATATCTTATAAGTAACATTATATTATCAGGATTCAGTTTATAGTCTACAATGACATCTGTAGCTTCAAAACTTGCTAAATCAAACTTCAGTAAAGTCCTTAAGCTTTCTATTACCTGAAAATAAAATATCTTATATTAAAATAAATAGTATCAATAAGATTAGATTAGTTTATGTATTTTTTCATTATGTATTTCTCATATAGCAAGGTGGGCAGAAGGATAAGTGTTAAGACACTTTTATTTTAATAAATCTCAAATATGTTATAAGTACTTGTGTTCTCGGAAGACCTGTAGTTTTAACTATCATATTAATTGGCTTGCTTCCGTAGATAAATAAATCATCGCCAACTTTCTGCACTATGTCACCGTAATATCTTAGAAGGATTTGCGAAACGACTCGTCCTAGTTGATGAGACATCTTTAAATTATGTTATATTAAAATATATGTAATATTTATTTCTTAAATCTATATTTTACTCATAACTTTTATATTATTTATAAATAATAATTGGGCAGCTGAGCCGCAATCACATTCTCCACATGTTCATTTGTTTACAATTTTTGACAATTGTTGACAGCTATATGCCAAATAAATAACATTTGTAAAGACCGTTATTATATCACTACGTTATAAAATGAATTTATTTGAAATGAACACTATGTTATAAAAATCTATTTGTTGATAATACCAAAACTTCAGTATGGTAGAAATTCCAAAATAATGAAGCTATTTTATTCTACTACATAATGATTTAATATTAATTCAATTACTTTATTCTAAATAATTTTGAAATACATTTACTTAGATTTCCTACTTAACAAATTTATTTTATTAATACCAAATATTATTTGATGAATATTATAGCGGTTTCCAAATGAACACCTGAGAGGTTCTTCCCCGTAAATGCAATCATCTGACATTTCTTGAATCATATTTTCACCTTTTGTTTTCAATTGCAAAAGTTATAAATGTTATTTAATACATTTGTAATAACATGTGATATATTTGTTATTCTGTACTTATACATCAATGTTAACTTAGTGCTTTCAAATTAATATGTGATCAATTTATATGTGCTTTGGATAACGGTAAACAAAAGCTATTTTAATATATAAGTTTTCAATAAAGACACAATTATGAATATTGAAAGTGCTGCTATAAATATTCTCAAACGAGGTGTTGAGTTAGATACCAAGAAGAGGTACACAGAAGCCCTCGTATGTTATCAAGAAGGCTTGCAAATATTAGTTGATAAGATTAAAGGTATATATTTATTTAATAACTTACATTTCCATACTCATTTTACGTTAAGTTATTAAATATATTTTGTAATAAATTTTTATTTATATAATTATAACTATAGATAATTTTGACATTTAAAAGGAAGTAATGTAAATTTGTTTTTCAGGTGAAAATGATGAATCTACAAAGGGCTATTTACGTAAGAAAATTGAAGAATATATGAACAGAGCAGAAGCTATAAAAAAACTTGTTTTAAATGAAAAAGAAGCAGGAAAGTTCCATGAACAAGTGCATATCGAAAACAATTCAACTGGTCATAGTTACAAAGCATTGTTTGGTAGATTTCTTGATAATGAAGTACAATACGTACTGGTTGAGGATCCTTATATAAGAAGTTTTCATCAGGTTTGTCTGTTCTTATAGTTAATCTTTTTTTTACTTCACACTATCCCTTGCATGTCCCTATATGTCCCATGCACAGGGAACCTAGTTTTAAGAGACACTGTTCCTCATGCACCAACCCAATTTTTTATTTGTGCAAAATAATTGCATATTAAGTGGCAGAATTCAACCTCACACCAGAGACATAATTAAAATAAATTATTTCCTTGTGTTGGACTCAAACCTACAAATGTCAGATTACCAACTGTTTGTAAGATATAAAAGAAAGAGAAAGGGGAAAAATTTTGTGCTCCTTTTAGATAACAATTCAAATGGCCACAGTTACAAAAGATTGTTTGGTAAATTTCTTCAATCAAGTCAATCAAATCGTGAAAAGTGGTTTCATGGTTGATCAAAATTTGGATATTTAACATGACTCTATTAGATCTTTTTGAAGAGTTAAAGTTATCCTTTTAATACATATGTATAACTTGGTGTTTTGAAAGATAAACTATATTTTTATAATAAAAAATATATATTCATTTCATTACTGTTTACACTTTCAGTGCCAAAACTTTCTCCGGTTATGTGAGTTATTAGTAAAGTCATGTGAAAACTTACAACATATAGAATTGACAACAAGAGATGGTAAATCTGAGAATGATCAATGGGAGTGGTTCACACATTTACAGAATGGTCTACTTAAATACAATGTACAATTGGTTGTGAAATATTCAGAGACTTTACATGATAGGCAAATAACGTAAGTCATAAAATTTATTTTTCCTTTGCAGTTTATCTTGTATTTGTAGTAACGTAGGCAGAGGGAACGTAATGTGACACTATGTACATACTATGGCCGAATTTTCGTGTCATTATGTGTTGAGTGGTGGCATTCAATCTGTAGCTTAGTCTTACCAAAGCAGGGAAGTGAATATTTAACTTTCATTTACCTTTCTCACATTCATTACCCTGAGTTGGAATCCCACAGCCTCATCCCCAATATTTACAGCCACATGGTGTATAACCTCATATTTTGCCTTGCATATAGCAGGAGAGAACATAGAGTGATAGAGTCCAGCCCGATAAGCATAGGAAAGCTGCCCTGGCTTCTAATGGATTATTTTTAATATTATTGTATTGCTTTTTATCTGAAATAGCGAAACACCAATTTTATTACCTCTAACCCTTGCAGTAAAGGAGTTATAGGGGTAA
>JAATLQ010027539.1:69729-118348 GCA_013421005.1 Heliconius erato x Heliconius himera
TATATATATATATATATATATATATATATATATATATATATA
This sequence comes from Heliconius erato x Heliconius himera, assembly GCA_013421005.1. Taxonomy (NCBI): domain Eukaryota; kingdom Metazoa; phylum Arthropoda; class Insecta; order Lepidoptera; family Nymphalidae; genus Heliconius; species Heliconius erato x Heliconius himera. The sequence goes on from JAATLQ010027539.1 coordinate 69,772, forward strand.
TATATATATATATATATATATATATATATTCTTTTTTCTGGAACATTGTAAATTTTATTTCCATTCTATGTTTTTGCCTGAATTTGAGACATGTTGAGTGGTTGTGTCGTTTCTTTATCTTTTTATTTAATTTATGTTGTATAACCTAATCTCTTATTCAAGTACTTTTGAAGTTGTGCATAAATCTTATATACTTAAAGGAAAATGTCATTATATATAGTTTTCATTACTCTTTTGATTAATTATTGGGTGTGTGGGAAATGTCGTGTCCTAATACTAGATTCCCTCTGCTTACTTTATGAGACAGTATGTCAATGTGAAGTTAACTATTATATTTTCATATATTTAATAATTATTTTAGACAAACATAATGAAATGAAATGATAAGTTACTTTGTTATATTTCTGGCCATTAGGGCCACAATAATGTGGATCCAATCCATAAGAGCCCAATAATATCTCATTAGATTGACCAACAATATTAAAAGAATGTTAGAATTTTTTATATTTGTGCTATTTTTTAAAATAGTTGTTGTATTATATTTTCAGATTAAGCACTGGTTGGATAATCAAAATAGGCAGAGGTCTGGACTTCTATAAAGCACCAGAAAACAAATTCTGCTTAGGAGTATATGATTTAGATTTAAGACAATGCCACGAGACTACAGTAGATATAGTTCATTCGAAAAATGTTAAACAATCATATGGATAAATGAACTAAATATATATGTGTTTATATATTATATAATATTACTTCTTAAAGACTTTGCAGAAAAACATTTATTTTTAGTATTTTTGGATCTATTTCTAAAATTTATTAGGTTTTTTTAAAGAGTTAATCTTTATTTAAAATTATAAATATATCGAAAATATTGAACATAATTAAGCTTAACAGTTTAGTTTTTTATATCCAATTAATTTAATTGGACATAAAAAAATATGTAACAAATTTAATGTATTATATTAATTTGTTACATATTTTTTTATTGTTATACAAAAATGGTGACTGAATTTCTAAAGATATATCTTTTTCTATTGACAGTTACATATCATTCTATCTTTATTTTTCTATCTTTATATGTAAATAATATGTAATAAAATAAAATAAATAAAAAAACAGGATAATATACAATATACTTTATTAAAACAAAACAATAAACTACTGTGTGTTTAGTTATATTATTTAATAAAGTTATATACACAATATATATTTAAATGTGCTTAAAGTTTTATCAAAAGTGGTTCAGTAAAGTAACTTATTTAAAATACAGTTTACTATAAGACTAGCCTAAGTATGGCAACTAATAACTTAATAATATAAGCACAGATAATATGGACCGAAAATTTTTATTATAATGTTTATGACCATTTAACTATTACATTATTAAAGTTAAAAGTCTGATAAAGAATCGAAAAGTTGGAATCGAATATGCAACCATCATGTATATAAAACTGCAAACTTATTAAAAAACATATATTAAGTACGTAAAGTACTTTATTTAAAAAGATGTTGACAATAATTTATAGTCCTTTTACAATAATTTATATTTTTATATAATATGCCAAATTTTTTGTGTCTAATATTTTTTTTTCGAAATATTCTTAGAATAAATTGTTTTATTTACAGTTACATTTAAGTAAATTACAATATATAAAATGTTAGTAGCGTGAAATAATTTCAGTTGTCAGCAAAATTATAATGAGACATTAATAGTACATACATAACTGGAATATTTAAATATTTATCTCACTTATTGTTTACAATTTAAAAGTTAATGTAATTATATAAATTAAATCTTTGGAATGTTATCGCGTCGTTATCCTAAAAAGATCTATCAAGTGATAGTTCTTATAGGAAAATGTCTATCTAAAATAATAGTTAAATTTTATTTTGTTTGCTGGAAATTATAGTTTAAATTTTCGTATCTTAATTGGTTTTAAAAAAAAGTTTATTTCTTTTATACATTTTATTTACATTGTATATAGAAACTAACTTACAAAGTCCATTAAATGTGAACAGACCGGAATTAGAACAAAAAGTATAAAGATTGATTCATAAATACCATTCTTATTCATAATTTTTTGTTTTGCTGAGAACATTAGTAAGGAATCCATCAAGTGTGGTATAACCATTTCATCTGGTTTTTTTTGTAGGACAAACTTTCAGGATGATATTTACATAAAATTCTTAAAGCTTTTAAACAATTCGTGAGAGTTGAATTGATGTTGAAATTGTTCTTCTAATAAACTGGCCGAATTTATAAGAAATTTAAAGGTTGCTTCACATAAACCATTTCTATACATAGCTTTCTTGTTTTGCTGAAAACAGCATTAGGGACTCCATCAAATGTGGTCTGACCATTTCTTCAACATCTTTAGTATCAGAGAAAGCTTCAGGATGATGTTTGTATAAAGTTCTTAGAGATTTCAAACAGTGTATGAGTGTCTGGTCGGGATTGACGTCAGTATGGGGGCGCGTTCTCTGCATCCTAACCAGGCGGGTAAGATGAGGAATGCCCTCTAGTTGGACTATCTGATGGGCGACGTCGGGGACTACTGCTAGTCTGCAAATTAATAGAGAATAAATAGATTGAATTAGAATCGATTCAATAATGAAATGGTAAAGGTGAATAAATAGATGAGAATCCATTGAAAATTTTATTAACATGTATTAATTAATTATTTGTTAAGTGATTTTGTACGATTTTTATTTTAAAATATCTTCTTTTTTGGCTTCACGCTGTATCCCTCATATAGGAGAGTAACCAATGTTCGTTACCCACTTTCCTCCGAATTTTCGAGACATCGTGTGTTGAGTGGCGGAGCTTAACGTCGCCTTTCGTTTTATTTACCAAAGCAAGGAAATAATTCATTACCACCAATTCCACGATGTCCTCCTATAGCTTTATACTTATGAGATTTGTTTAATGATAAACATTACGAACAATATATCGCTTATTATTTCAATAGGCAATTAGAATAACAAAAAATAGTAAAGAGTTACCTACCTAGATATACCCTCAGCAGCGTGACAATGCAACCTATGAAAGGCTCTTGCTTCAGCCGCGCGTGTTGGCATCAAACCTGCGCGGGTAAAGCACACTAGCGCCACGCTGGCCGCGGGAATGCGGGACACGTTTAACACGCCGCGTGATACGCGTGATAAAGATGTGAGGAGGGACGCTGTTTGTTCCTGGAGATTTTGTATATATATATAAAACAGGCTTTAGGATTTAATAATTAATAAGATTTTGATTTAGAAAAATTGCACTTAGTATTTTGAGAGGCAAGCAATTTTCTACTAAGTTACCATATAATTGAAATAAAGAGTGGTAGAGTGGTATCACATTATGCAATATTTTTTTAAGTATTTAAATTTAAATGATTACCTTTAAAAAATAAATAAATGAATCTTAAAAGATACAGTTTATGAAAATAACACGCTTACCTGTAAAAATACAGATATATTTGGTCCACGGCGCTTCACCGCGTCCAGCAGACGTTCAACAGTTTTATGTTTGTTCAAAACTTCTATGATGTCTGAATCATTTTTATCATCTTCTTTCTTTTCTAGTTCCAATTCGCGAACTAAATTTACAAGACACGCCGTGCAAAGTAAGAGCAATTGGCAGCATTCCGTTCGAGATAGAATGTCTGGAAAAAATATTTTATATATTATTATACAAAAATATGTTAGTGGTGGCCGTCGCGGCGCAGTGGGACAGCGTTTGACTGTAAACACGATGTTTGTGGCTCCGAGCTCCCACTCGGGGGAATGATTATGTTAAAATTATGTTTATTTTCTTGCCGTCTTGCTTAGCACGGTGTTAAGCTCCGCACTCAATACGCTTTATATGGAAATATGGATGGGCAACGGAATAGATATATAAATTATATTAGCCTCATATTATGACCATTATTAAAATTTTCAAGTCCAAATTAAAATTATTCTTAGAATTTAAATTTTCATAACAATTTTTACTAAATACATTTCTATTGTATCTGAAATGATTAGGTCAAGCTATTCGATAATAGATGCCGCTCTCTCTAGTACTTCCATCCACCGGAAGATAGCGCGTCCGAAATATTTCTCTTAAATAACGCAAAATTCTTGGAATGCTATGTATAATGTTTAAAATATTCGACATTGCATTTACAACTCGGGAGCTATTGTTTACAATTAGTCACGGTTGGTTTGTAATTGATTTTTACAATGAACAATATTGATTGTTCAACTTTAACATAATATCTTTAAATAAAAGTAAGCGATGTAGAAAACCGCTTACCGATTTTTTTTTATTTTATGAATTACATGTTTTCTTTTATTTCCACACATTCCAACTCTAGTGAAATATTTAGTTTAACCAAAAAACCAAAACCAAAATTAATAAGGTTAGTTACTTTCGATAATATTATAATATTGAATGTTTAGACCATGTAAAGCCATCGTGTCGCAACGACACATCTTATTATAAGCGAGTACGAGTTCGATCTCCTATCGGCGAAAACATAAAATAATTTTTATTTTCCCATTCTGGCATTAAGACGCGGCGTTGAGTTCCGGCACTCATCACGGAATTGGGAATCGGATGTTCTTAAGTGTACCTATCCATCTGTTTGCGGGATAAAGCGTAAACTTCTTATAAATATAATTAACGCAAAAAAATTCACTTACCAGTAACATTATCAACAATACAATTCAAGTACAGATGCAATTGCGTGAGGTCGTAGTGTCCGCGGAGCCAGGGCGCCGTGATCTGAGTGAGCACGGTGATAGCCTCCCTCATCTGTGGTTCCGGGTTCGATTTGTCTGATAGTATGTCTGAGAGGATTTCTATGCCACCGCCCTACGAAAAAATATATGTTTTTTTTATTATATTTTTCCTTTTTTTAACATTATGACAGGAACGTATTCAATTTAATTTATTAATATCAGCGTAAATTTAGGAGTATGACTTTAATGTTAATTTATATTTTACTAGAGGCCGCCCGCGACTTCGTCCGCGTGGAAACGCTATGATAACGTAACAATATTATCAACATAAGAAATATGGTAACTAAGTATTGCAAAGCTCTTATCATAGGTCTATTGGTAGCTACTGCAGTATGCTCCTATAAACTATATTTAACGATTTTTTTCCTTCAGCATTAACATGCAGATTTTTCGCTTTAAAACACGTGAGCAAGCCACATAGAGCTGCCCTTGAGAAAAACATGGCGTGTCCAAATGTAGGTTGAGCTGCTACCTTCAAGGTTTGACTCTGAGATCACGCATTCAGTTTTCAGAAGCGATAAATGTAATAAAACATTCAATTAGGAATCAATCCCGCGGGAACTCCGGGATAAAAAGTAGCCTATATGTTATTCTGGGTCTTCAGCTACCTACATACCAAATTTCATCGTAATCGGTTCAGTAGTATTTGCGTGAAAGAGTAACAAACATCCATACATACTCACAAACTTTCGCATTTATAATATTAGTAGGATAACATTCAATTGAACTTTGATCGGTAGACGCCTTGAAAGTTAGTTAAGTGTTTCTCAGTTTGACAGAGTTCTGACTTTATATTTACAATATGTGGTAAATAACATAATAGAATGTGTAAATAAAATAATTATACTCACATAATGATACAAACTAACTAACTAGTTCTTTCAAGGTGTTTTCTCCGATAACATTTTATAAAAAATTTAGACAACATTTTTAAGCTCATGGTCGTCATATAATCAATATTCTAAAGGTTATGTATTAGCAAAATGATGAAATTAATTGATGTTATTTTTTTATCTATTAATTAATAACATTTATAAATGATATGATTTTTAGACCACTCGGGGCGCAGGGGCACAAAGTGTGACTGTTAACCGACTGGTTGTGGGTTCGCTCCCCACTCGAGGAGATGAAATATTTACTTAAATTTATATTTCCATTTCTTCGCTCTGGTGTAGAGGCAAAGGACGGCGTTGAGTTCGGCCACTCCACACGCAACGCCTCCAGAATTCGGTAGAAAGTGGAGAACGGGGTGTCTTAACACTAGGTTCCCTCTGGCTACCATGCTATGTGCGGGATACAGCGTGAAGCTGATGATGATTTTTAAAACTGATTAAATTTACTGCGGCGTCGAATTCAACCCGGCAACATGTTTCTTTAATAGTCAATTTAGTAGAAATTCAACAATTGCTGTAAAAGTTTTCCCTAAGAGCCCTATAAAATTTAGATAAAAAAAATACACCGATTGATATCGGTACCTTGATTGATACCTTGAACGTATTGACAAATAATTAACATTGAACTCTTATCTGAAGATATTGAACACTAATAAGTCTGAATGACTAAATAATTATGAAAATAAAAAATAAATAAGAACTATAAATATGAATACAATCCTTGATATATACAATAACTGGAATTTCAAAGCATTATCTAATGACAACTTTTTGTAAAGTAAACAGTCAACATACAATGTCTAGTGAGTTACAGGTTTTCTTTAGTCGCGTAATATCAATTAAAGTTATTAATAAACTTTGCTACTAAATTATAAATTGATACATTTTTTTAGGTAAAAACAACTAAATTGCTTTAAGATTATAAAAAAAATAATTTTACACATTTGTATTGGTTTCTCGCTTGCTTACCTCTTCAAACTGTTTGACAGCGTCACCAGTCACGCACACAGTAGCCAACGCTCTCAAAGACAATGCCTTAATTGAACTTTTCTTAGTTTCAATAATAGCCGTTAGTAGAGCTCTAGGAACTCCACAATCAACAAAAGGCAAATCTGTTATACTTTTCATAATTTTCTCGCATTTTTCGTGTAAAGAACTGTCTGTATTTTCCGTTAACATCGCCAAGTGGCCTATCGATGTTAATGTGCTTTTTAGTATTAAATCTGATGGCGGCTCTTCTATTATAGAAACGAGTGTCTGTGGAAGTAATTTGTTCTGTTATTAAATTGTTTATAATAAATACATTTTTAGGTATTGTAAAATTATATTAAAAAAAAAGTACCGTGTTCTGTTAAGTACATTCAAATGCTATACGAACAAAAATGAATAAGATGTGATAACTTGATAATTCATAATTTTATTGTTAATGTTATAAACTGTTATAGAAAATTAATTAATAAACTATATTTTGTAATATTATATTTCTTATACTTTAAAATGTATGTGGATTTATAACGCTTCGCAGCTTTTTCTGTTTAGTTCTAATATAGGACTTTATAAATTAATTATTTTGACTTAAAAAAATAAGCATTATAACTAAGTGTCTGTCTTAACTTAAATTAAAATTAAATTTAAATATTTTACATAACAGTAGTAGCTTTTCAAATCTATTTACATATCGCTTAGTATTAGACTTCGCACTTTGCATAGGATTCTGTCGAAGCTTTGCTAAGTAACCTCGTGTTTATGGTAATTATTGAGATTGTATCGTAATTATTCAAACATCACATTCTCTTTGGACTATATCAATTAGTCAAATTAAGTGATTACTATTAGAAGCAAATTTTGTAAGTAAATATTTTGTACCGTTGCCGACCAGTTAGAAGAGTTGGAAAATAATAAACTAATAATAAGTTTTTCCTTAATTCTTATAATATAGTAAAGTATGAAAAAATGAGTAATAAGATAATTTTGTACCAACCTTCATTTGTTGAACTAGAACTGCTTTAGTAGTTTCTAAAAATATTTCGATCAGTGTATCCAAATGTTTGTGTACAAGACTCCATTCTGGTTTACTTTCATTTAATTCCACTTTAACGTCTTCGCCGATATCTATTAACTTCTGTAGATACATTTGCAGGGATATTTTGATTTTATTCCACCGTTCCGGGGTTTCCCCGGGAGGTTTTGTGTTTAGAGTTATACTGTGTGCTAGGACGAATTCGTTTATGTTAGCTACTAAAAGACAAATTTGCTCTTCGCTGTTTTTCTTCGTTTCCAATTGCCTGAAATATTAATTTTAACTTAATAGGTACCTAATTACATTGAATAAAATATTATAAAAAAAAAAAATTAGCTTCACGCTGTATCCCGCACACAGCAGGGTAGGCAGAGGGAACCTAGTGTTAAGACTCCGTTCCCCACTTTCTGCCGAATTCTGGAGGCATTGCGTGTTGAGTGGCAGAACTCAACGCCGCGCTTAACCTCGACACCAGAGCGAAGAAAATGGAAATATAAATTTAAGTAAATATTTCAATCTCCTCGAGTGGGGATCGAACCCACAACCAGTCGGTTTTGCAGTCACACCTCGTGCCGCTGCGCCACGACCGGCCTCGCATAATATAAAATATTATATATTTTTTAAAGTCCAAAAAGATGTAGAAACGAAAGTCTAGTTTCATATTTCGCAAAGTTTAATTTATAAGACCTTTAAGTCTCCTCATTAACTTAAAAAAAACATGAAAAAAATTTACAGACACATTAAACAACACACCTTAAAGTACAAATCAAATAATTACCTAATAACATCACTGTATTGATGTACAATAATTTGTCCGTGTGTTTGAACCTTCTTTATATTCCCAGTGATGGTGGCGGAACTAGCGGAGACCATTGCCTTCATCTCGGCTCCCAAAGGTTTACTTTGCAATGTCGTCATACATTCATTTTCACACGAACTGACCAAATCGCAGAGCCAATACTGTACAGGTTCTGGTTTCCTTTCACATAAGCGCTCTAACGTCGTTTGATCTATACTCCTTTCTCTATACAATATTTCATCTTGATTGTTTAGTACTAATCTGAAATGTGAGAGTTTATTACATTTTTTTTAAAAATCTATGACTATACGATTCGATTCTACGACTACGATTGTTAGAATAATTTTCAGATTTTTATTAAACTGCATTTTTTATATATTTTTTTCAATGTTGATTTCGTTATTGATTAGAAAAAGAATATTAAATTTTCTTTCATTATTTATTACTTTATGTGACCATTGTGAGGGCCGATGTTATCTTATAGAGTTTTGGTAGAACTTTTGAAATGTAAAAAAATAGTATATTTACTCCTTTCAAATTACGGAATGTCCTAACAAAAATATTGTTAAAAAAACTTACCCGCTATTAAAGTTTTCTAATAAATTAACTCGTCTAGGCGTTTTCTTATTGCTACTCTGTGCACCATTTGCAAATTCATGAGGTGCAAGCATTTTTGGCGTTGAAGTACATGCTAAATCTAATTGAACATCCATGAAAGTAAATTCACGCTCTTTTAATTTTTCTCTTTTCGAGTCGTGTGTCAAGTCCTTATTAGTTTTTGAGTCTGTGTCATAAGGGATTTTTTGTTTGTCTTGGAATTGCGGTGGGGGAGTCAGTCTATTTTTGTCAAAATTATCACTCGCTGTCACCTTATCTTTGCTTTTTAGATTGGTATCGCTATCAGTTCCGACGAGCCTTTCATTATAATTAGGTATTAACATTTCTTGATCTTTTGGATAACCAACAATAACCCAGGAATTCTGTTCACATGTTCTCGGCAGACCAAGAGATGGTACTCGACTGCCGTTTAAAATTCCTCCTGCTTTGGTGTCGACCACACCAGGCTTTTCTTTCTTGGAACCGAATAATTTAAATGGTTCCCTTTTTTCTTTTGTAGCGGATCGATGTTTAGCCTTAGGACCAACTTTCTTTGATGGTTTTAAGTGTAAGCTGTCCATAATATTTTTACCTAATAAGGCCTTAGATGGTTTATGCATTGGTTCTTTCGGTTGAATTTCTATTTTGGGCAATTCATCCTCATCTATATATCCCAGTGAATGATAGCCTTCATGGATATCTAATATTTGTTGGTCTAATCGTTGTCCTTCAAAATTAAGCGATTGATTTAATCTGTTTCTTTGAAACTTGGGGGTAGTCGAAATTGGAATATTATCTTCATTGGATATACTTCGCTTGTATTCTGGTTTTGCTGTAGTGATTCTTTCGGTAGGTACATAGGACACATTTGTAATCGGTGTTCGAACTCTAGGTTGATTGTTAACTGCGATTTCATTATTATGTGATAATTTTATATATTCAACACTGTCATCTGATTTATTTTTACTAGTTTCTAAATCCTTAACAGTAGCTACCTTACTTGTTTTAGTACTGTCACTGTCGGTGCTTGAGACAAATTTCTTAACTGGATATTTTTTGGATGGACTTAAAATATTCAAGTTTTTAACGGATATATCTTTGGTGTCTGTTGCTATTGCACTTGTATTTGGAGTATTTTCTTTGTTACTTATATTGTTGTGGCTAGATTCAAATGTTGTATTATTTGTATTATTACTTATTTTCGAGCTTAAAGATTTATTTATAGTTTTATTTACTTTGTCTCTGGGTGATTTATCGTTATTCACATTTTTAGGAGTGGGATATTTGCCACTTACATTACTATCGTGATCGTTGTCTTTGTCCTTTAATAATTCTAAATGTTCTTCATCATGGTGAATTTCACAATACTTTTGTAAATCATAAGGAGTTTGAATCACGCTACTGCTCCTTAAACGAGGTTTTGGTGTAGGTACACCGGTGCTAACTTTATCTGAAGTTATTGAACTATCAACAACATCATTACTTTGTAAATGGTTTTGTGAATCGTTAGACTGTTTAACTGTAACATTCTCATTATTATTTGAGTCACTGCTATTTGTCGATTTGTTTTTATCATCGCTATTATCTGGGGAAGAATAATACTGGGATGTCGGTGGGGAACTGTCCGAATCAGAAAAGCCAGAATCTTGACTTTTGTGACTGCCAGGGCTACCGTGGCGTAGAGGCCATTGGTTCTGTACATTGTTTACCCTTCCTAAATTATCGTGGCTGTTGTTCCTTTGTTCGGGCTGATTCGCTATCCAATGTGGCAGCTGGGGTTCCCACTCTTGATCCTCGCGTCGATTGTTTTGGTTCCACTCGGCCTGTGCCACAGGACTGCCAATATTTGGCGATGCGTCACCCCACCAGACCTTGCTTCTTGTTCGTTGAAAATTCGACATTCTGTGAACAAAAAAAAACAAAGAGTTAGGTAAATGACGTGGGAAAATTAAAGGCGACGGGTGTAATGATCGACTTAAATGACGTAATTTCTTGGTCCATTATAGTTAGATTGAAGTACGTGATGCGTATCGGTTATATTCTTTAAAATACTAACAAAATTTAGGTAGCTAATAGGAAAAATGCAAGTTCACACTTTTCCCGTAAAGCAAGAAATAAAGGGGACTTAGAGTTAAGACAGTTCGTCCCTCACTTTCCGTCATATTTTCGAGATATTTGTATGATCAGTGGCGAAATTTAACGCTACACTTCGTCTATCACAGCGGGAAAAAGAAAATATTGTATGTAGGCCAAGTATTCTCCAAGTGAGAGTCGAACCCAAAACCATTGTATTTACAGTCAGACGTTACCCTACCGCTCCACGATGGCCCTAATAGTTAATATATAAATTAATAATAATGAAATATACAAGTTAGGAATTAATACGTGGTAATATAACACATATTGCAAGCAGATGTTTAAAGCGGTTGTAAATTCTATTGTACAAAATGGAAGGGCTGTAAGAAGTTAGCACAATGACTGTGATTTCGGCCCCTTATTTTCTTCTGGCCTTTTGTGATCAATTCTTAACTCTCATACATTGAACTTTAGTATTTTCTTATATTTTACATCAGTCGTCATCTGCAACTTTTTTCGTTTTTTCCACTTCGTGTAGTGATTTCTATAAATCCTCTCTTTAATGCTCCTCGACAATGCTAGCCTATGTATAAATTTATCTTTCTAAGTTTAAATTCGTCGTTGCATTTTCAATCAGTAACGGAAGTTGATATTTATTTTGATATCAACTGAATAAGTTAGTAGTTGTACCTAAATCATGTAAAAATAACACGCTAGTGTTTTTTTCCCTCACATAACAGAGTAGACAGAGGGAATCTGAAAACTTAGTGTTTATACACTTCCGTTCTCCGTTTTCCTTTAAATTCCGGATGCATTGTGAGTTGAGTGGCGGAACTCAACACTCCGCTTTGCCTTGTTACTAGAGCGAAGAAACGAAAATATTAAATATTTCCTCCTCGAGTGGGGATCGAACCCACAACCTGTAACGTTTACCGTCGCACATTGTGACCCTGCGCCACGTTAATGTTTAATATTCTTATTCTATCTAAGATCACTAACAATTCTTTCAGCTATACAAACAAGTCAACAAACATTTGCGGTCCATGAGTCAAGATATGAATCACAACAGTAGCACTTTGTGTGTTACTTATTGGTAATCGGTATTAATGATATATCTCTTCATTTACATAAAACATAACGGGTCACCTTATTGATAATATAACATTTGAATAACTAAATTACTTGTATTTGAAGACACCATTCTAGCACAGGTAGTATTTAATTGCATATTTTGTCATAAATTGTTATTAATTCGTATTCCTAATAGAGGCTTAGCCTCCGATGGGCTGGACCCTTATATGGAAGATATTTTATATATTTAAATGTACTTTTTAGTTTATATTGGATCTTGTGTTTAATAAATGTATTATGTATCAATAGGTCTTTAGTTAGGACTTAGCCGAATGATTTTTTAGTTATAACATTACATACATATTAAAGATTACGTCATATTTTAAAATCAAATTAAGACAATTGTCTACGGCGTTTAATATATTACTAAAAAAATTTTACACTACTCAATAGGTTTGGCCTTATGTCGATTTAATTGCAATAATTTTGTTAAAATGCACGAAAGCAATTATTCTTTTGCAATAATCCAACACATTGTTTAGGCAACCGTATAGTATAGAACTTACGCATATTGTACATACATATTTTCTAGGATTCTAAGACTTAGAACTCTAGAATTTAAGCTATAGTCACATTGATAATATTGATTCATCCTTCTGTATACAGATATTTTTTAATTGTTTTCTTGTTAACCTTAATTAAGTCATTTAGAATATTATCTATGACTGATTTTAAATACTCATATTAGAGTTATTGATAATTTATATAGATTTCGCATTTTTTAGATTTGTATGAGTAAAGAGTATTTGCAGGTTATGAGAAGTATGACTTTTCACTTTACTGCAATTTATTGATATAGCGTGCGGACCATTATCAGCATTGTCTACGATAGTAAAATCATTTTACATACAACTGTGTTATGCATAAATAAAACGAGTACCTTAACACTAGGTTCCTTCTGCCTAGGATAGCAAAGCCTAAATAAAAGATAAACCAAAAAGTTTTTAAAGGTAACAAAAAAACTCTAAGTTACTATTTGACTCACAATTATCGTGCAACATATTCCTCCATATCACGATTCCTTTTTTATATTTTTCTCTATATCAAAATATTTACTGCATAGTTATGTTGCACTGAGCAGAGTTACGCAAAATGTCAATCTAGTCCTGACTAATGCGTACTAACGACTGGTAATTACTAAGAAATATTTTAAAGAATTAACTCTAGGTTTATGGCGTCATAGTACGGCTGTGATAATTGTCTTAATCGCCTCTCGCAATGCATAAGGAGTGGTCAAGTTTCATAAGAAAAGCTTTATATGGTTTTAGAAAAGTCAAAGAAAAGTTTGTACCGTTTTATCCATTGCTTACTAGAGAGTTAAAAGCGATTAAATAATGACATTTATTGTAATTGAACTAACTGCATTGATATATAAAAAAATATAATATCAACGGTTAATTGCAATTAATTCAGATAGGAATTATCGTCTCTTGGATAGTGTTCACCGTAGACGGTAAAAGTATTTTCTGTGTATCTGGTGTTATAAATTTGACTGAGATACTGACTTGTGTGTCAATTGGCGGAACTTAACGCCGCCATGTTAGTTATTTAGTGATATTGAGTGAAAACATTTATTGCATGTTAAAAAATATTATTACTATCGTTGTTATTTTTTTAGAAAACACGCGAGTCACGTTGACATACCATGTTTATGAGGGATGCGGGATAACCGATGGAGAAATCCGTTATATCATATGTTTTATTATAACTTGAGTAATATCACTTTTTTATTATCTGTTTTATTGTTAACTTTTAACTGCAATACAATACTATTATGTTTTAGCCTGACGCTGTACCCCGCACATAGCAGAGTAGTGAGAGGGAACCTGGGAACCTACTGTTAAGAAATTCCGTAACACGCGGATTTAACACCGCACTGTGCCTCTCTCATACGTTACCAGAGTGATACAATGGTCAGAGCGCTGGTCGGTTTTCAGGAGGGCGTGAGTTCGAGTCCCCCTACGTTCAAATTTTTATAGGTTTTCTAAATAAATAATTTTACATTTACTTTTGCCTATGTTCGTATTGTTTATCTAAAAACAAAATTGGCAAAATAATGCATATTTCCTCGTATTGCAATTGCAGGTAACAAATGTCTTGGCAATAATAGTCCTCGACCCAGAATGTGGAAAACGGAGTCTTCTCTCCTTATTTATCTCGAAAACAGAAAGTGCTTAAACATATAATAATATAAAACATACGATAAGAACGACTATTTCAAAAACATGCAAAGAATTTTATCTTGATGTCTTTGACCTTCTGATGGGCCCTTGCCGACTTCCTTCGCTGTCTCCTGGTACATTTAGATATGCTTCAATGCTAACAATGCTAGCTTCAACACACGACATTGAATTTAAGGTGATTCCGCTATGTTTTAAACTGAATTGTTCATTATAGTAATCGAAATTTACCGGGTTTATGCTTTTAATAATATACTTAAATAACTTATGTAAAGTAATATATAAGTCGTAATATTTTTTCATACTTTTGTAATTTTTTATTGCATTGATGTTAGTGATTAACATATATGTATGTGACGTTGAATTCGGGATCTATGTAGCTATACGCTAGTAAAATAGTAATTACTAATTATTAATATAATTAAATATATTTTTAAGGTATCCCTGTACTTATAATTTGTATTAACGTAAATGATCTTACAGATCCAGAACCGCTTCCGAGAAGTGAGCAAAATAATATTTCTTTTATGATTCAGCTTTTTTTGTTTTAATTTAATCACGAATCAGAGCAAACGTACACATAAATATTAAATAGTAATGATCGTGAAGCGAAAGCATGACCAAATTAGAGATATGGAACATTTGCCGCGCTTCACTAGTGACGCGTCCGTGACGTGACGAACAAACACGTCTTACAAGAAATGTCAGTCATAATACTTTTTTAGTATTGTATTCTAATTTTTAGGGAATTAGGAATGGGATATTCTATAAATTATGTTCTTAAGAAAATAGGTTTTTTTAATAATATTCTTAAAACGCATTCGCATATTAACGCATGTTAAATGTAAGTTCCACATCCAAGAAAAAGAAAAGAATTGTTTTTGCAAGTTTCATGATAATTAAATAAGCTGTCCTTGCAGAGGTCAGCGCCATCGTACCTAACAAAAAAAACATTGTTTTTGCCATTCATTTAGTTTTAATTATGGCACATTTTTGTTTTATTATAAAATTGAGCGTATAGCCATCTGCACATTGTACGCCTTATAAGGTAAGGTATGTGCACCTGACTTAACTGAAATACGGACTAAAAGGTAAAATAAACAACACTACCGATATTCTTAATTAAAGCTGTCTACTATGTTTGTCTTTCACAAATTTATAACTTGCCAATTGTATTTGTGCTAATTCTAACTCAACAATGTATTTAAATTTCATTCTATGAACGAAATTATTATTTTTTTATTTTAGGCACTTGTTTTTTTTATTCAATAAAGACAAAGTTCTTATATAAATTACAGTAGGGTAAAGTCATTAAAATTTTATATCTATTAAATTAATGTTATACGAATATATTTATTATACGTATATTGAACCAAATAAGTAATTAAAAGCTATAGTATTCCTGTACACATATTGGCATTACTAAAGATGTGAAATGGAGTAAAAACTTATTGCAGCTGGCCTAACGGTCGCGTGTCATCTGCTCGTCTGCCATACGCCACGCTTGGGTACCGCACGCGCCCTTCACACGTGGTCGGTCATTTTGAAATTTAAATTTGTAAACAAATTATATCAATGTTATCTGTGAAATTATTTAGGTATGAAAATTTTGTCTCTTAAACGTAAAAACCAAAACGTAAAATACTAAACTTCAAAGTAAAATAAAAATTGTTTACTATTGGAAAAGTTATCAATTTATAATAATGTAAAGTACAAAACCAATGAACAAAGTTATATTATTCTATCTTATTTGAAATAAATAATTTTAAAAGGTCCTATAAAATTATAGTCATAAATCTAAATAACTAATTTTAACACATTAGTTATTTAAATGCAAATCCTCAAAAGCTTAGAAATTTTAAAAATACAAAATAAAGTCCAAAGGTACTGCCTTTACTATAACGTGAAGCTTATGTAATTGTTATATTTTTTTCTCACATAAATCAACAAAAGAAAACCGTTACATCATATCGATCCCGTCGTGTAGTGATTTCATCTCTATGGTTACAGCCAGGTGTGATAGTTCCGTTTCGCGAGGGTCTCAACGACCCCTTATCACCCCTTGTTTGATGTTACACACATACAGGATGTTACTGTAACACGTGTTTTTATAAGACATATATTTTAATTTGAAGTGATTGGTGTTGCAAATTTTGAAGCCAAGAAATTTTTAATAGATATCTGAAGTACAACTTGTTAGTTTTATGTTTATTAAAATAGGAAGTGTTAGCATATATTAGTGTTTTTTTTTCTTCATTTTAGCCAAATAAAATAATATATTGGTCATCCTCTTCGCAAATTTATACCTAAACTGTGTTGGGTATATCAAGTGTTTTATTTAATAAATTATTCCATTTACGTCAATTTGAACAACTTAGCGATTCATAATGTTAATGTTTAAATAGGTGTTATTACGAAAATTAATCATATCTTAAAACATAAAAGACGGCGACAGGGGAGGCTGGTGGCAAATATGTGTGACTGTAAACGCGACAGGTTTGGGTTCGATTCCCACTCAATGAAATATGTAATTTTCCGCCACTTAAGACGCAACGCCTCCAGTAATTGAACGTGGTTTAATGGGAAGAGAGTATCTTAACACTAGGTTCCCAGTTCCCTCTGCCTACCTTGCTATATGCGGGATATAATTTACATACTACATAAATCTCACATATTTTGTCACCTTACATTTCGATTGGTTTATTGCCATACTAACACCCATATCTATTGTCTGTCCGTACAACTGTATGCAACTTTCAAACAATGAGTAGTAATCATGCAATCGTTACAAATTAATTAGCATAGTAAAATATGTAGAAATTTATTCTTGTTATGCGGTTGTAGATAGTAGTGTGTTATTTATCCTCATTACGTATATGACAATAAATAATTGTTTATGGTCATCAGTGCGAAAATAGTCTAAACCAATGGTATGAGGATTGGTAGGAAAAATAATATGAAAACTAATATGTTATACGTATATAGAATATAAGGGATAAAATATATTTGCCTACATGGTTTGTGGTTTGTGGTAGTGATTTCAATAATGTTATAGAAGGTACGTATTTTGAAAATCATAGTGAACTTGACGTGACAAGGTTATCTTTCTCAAATTATTTTGTAAAGGCGACAAAACATTTTTCATTTTTCAAATTTAGTAGGCTTTATACAAGAACTAGAAACAAACATACATATAAACTTAGGATAAGTTTAATCAAATTTATTTATTTGAACAGCCTGTATACACGATGTTTGGTTACCTTTGTCGCATTCTCGTCGCTTACCGGTCCTCTAACATCTGTCCATATTACATACACTGTTGCGTTCCATTCAACGCATCAACATTAGTAGGTAGTGGGTACCAGAGCTGGGACTTCCGCACCCGATCAAGTGTGCGGTGAAAGTAACGTATGTTGCGTAAATTGTGATGGCTGCAATTAACCTTTGAAGAGATTGATGAAATACGATAAGCTGTTTTGCATTTTCTTTTATTTTTTCTTTTGAAAATGAAATATCAATATCATATGTCAATTAAAAATTGATGATGTTACTCTCGTTATGTAATAAACGCCACAAACTCAATTTTTGTTATATACTAAGTTGAAAAATAAAGGACAACATAGAAATTGCATGTTAATGTAAAATTTTGCCAAAACATTTTATTACAAAAACGTACAAATCTATACATTCTCTTACAAATTTCTGGACATTTATTAATTAAAACGCTATAACTAAAAATCAGCTTCACGCTGTATCGCTGGAGGGTAGGCAGAGGAAACCTAGTGTTACAACACTTCGTTCCCCTTTTTTCGCATTGTGTGTTGAGTGGTGGAACTCAACGCCGCGCTTTGCTTCGACACCACAGAATAGAAAAAATAAATTTAAGTAAGTATTTCATTTTCTCGAGTAGGGATCGAACCTACACATTTCCACCTTTGCGCCACGATTGAGCGTCTCTCAACGCCATAACTAATTAAAATTAAGTATCAAAATTATAAATCAGCTAAAAAAACCTATTTAATATCGAAATCACATTAAATTAAAAACGAATACTTTCATTAATACAGCTTACGTACGTGTTTCTCCAATAAAGACAGAAAATGTACGCACCGCTGCATCCCCTATATAGGTGTCCTTAATACGGCACGCGCGGTGGCATATGGCTGATACCGAGTAAGTTACCGTGTCGGAAGAAAAAAAGCATCGCACGTGGCGATATTTAACTTTTTATAGCGTAGATCGTGTAGGCGGGTCTGTCGGTAACTGTTAACTTATGAGAACACACCGTATAGCGTGATTGTGATAACAGTGATAGCTTTATATAGCAGTCATCGGTTAAAGAATGGTGCACTTTGGATTTATTTCTTTACTATTGTATCATCTTTGCGTCTCCAAGGCAATACGAGACCAAATATATTTATAATTTTTTGTTGGTTTTGTGTAAGAATATTATTTGGACGTAGCGGAGACAAAATGCTGTGCTTTGTTTTACAAGAAGTAGGAAAAAAAGTTTATATTAATATAATATACCAATACTCATGTTTTGTATCTAGAACTATTGCATTAACAGTCAAACTTTTTATCATTGTACCACGATGGCCAAGGTGGCAAGGTGCAACATAATATACAATTTAAAGTACAAAAAATTAAGTATGTACACGTGTCTCTATACATTAAGTGTTATTGATAAGTCATACATTAAGTATAAATATTTGCCCTTCCATATCATCGATTGACAATAACAATAACATGTAGCAAATACGGTTTGGTAAAGAGTTAAAACACCACCACAAGTGATTTATTAAGAAGGAATTTTATATTTGAAATATATGTTATTTAAATTTTTTTAGGCAAAAACATGTCCAGTTTAATTAATATTAGGGATTTATTCTTTGGAGTTGTCTTCAAAAACATTATCTCGAACCTTCTGAGTTGTGATCCGAAATGTACTAATGAGAAATTGTGTTTAGCAAATTCCGATAAACTAAATAAAGATTAAGAGTAAAATATCATTTTCATTTGTTATTATTGAAGTGAAAAAAAAAGACTTTTTAAGACCAATATGACTATGATACATCTGTGTTTGCGTTGCCCAATACGTCGTTACACGTTCTCTTAATAACGTTGTTATTCTATTAAAGACAATTAAACGTAGAACCTTGGCTTTCAATTATTGGCTGGCATTTGCTTACAGCTGCAAAACGAAGCAATACTTTCAGGCAGATGTACCTCGTGCTGCTTTAGCGCTTGACATTTAATTTTTTTCATTAGAAAACCGTTTATGTCGGTTACAGGTGGATAATATAGAATATGAAAAATGTAGCAATTTTGTTCTATTCTAGTATTATAATTTAATGTTGCAAAGTAGGTAAAACTATCATACGTTTAACTCACGTCAACTGACATACGCCATAGATAGAAAGTTAAAAATTACCAATTATTGAGTGATTTTGGTAAGTAGCATGGTGAAACAATCGATGGCGACGATATCTGAGACAAGGTGAAAATTGATTATAGTGCTATATTCTCCTATACCAGCATCTACTATAAATCATATAAAAAATATAAGCATTCGTGATTGATGTAAGAGATGAGAACGACCCACAAACATTCCTCGTGAGTAATCAACAAGTATGTAGCGGTAAAAGAAAATTAGAACTTTGTTTAATGACTTGTTTGAACCCGTGACCTTCAGCTTAATAAATAAGACACTGCCGCTAATTTGGGATTATCTTTTAATTTACGCACCCAGTATGTTCAGCTATACCAGCTGTCTAGTAGTGATGATTCTTCCATATTCCTTTAGTATTTATTTATTGTAGGTTTACCATACGTATATTTGTAATAGAAGCCTGTTTGATACGTTTGTCATTTTAATTGTTGGATACCATTGCTCCTCAGAGATACCAATTACATTTAACTTTAATTAAGCGCTAACTACCGCCTCTTACTCTTTTGCTAACTTAAAAAATATTTTCGCATCCACATCGATGACATCACAAATGTTGATATTTTGGTTCGGATATTGCAAAACACTGTCACACGAGGGTCTCATTTTACCGCAATGAATGCTTTGTCTCTATAAGGTGAGTTAATCACTTGGCTGGTATTTGCACGTGCGGACTGCGGGCACATTAACGCTACAGCTATTTTAATATACTTTGGCTTACGCTTCTCATGCCTCGGTCACGATATGATTTATAATTATAACGTTGCTGTGCTGGTGTGTAGGCAGTAGGGTTATTTTGAAGTTGAGTAAATTAGTACATTATTATTTTGAAATTTGTTATGCAGATTAGTACAACAAGTATCTATTCTATTATGAAATTCCATAATTTTTTGTAGTATTTCATAATAGAATTACGAATGTATTTTTTTAGTTATACATATGTCGAAATAAATACAATTGCATATTTAAACATTTTATCATTTTTATGCCATTCAGTAAATGAGCAAAGATTTGTAATATTTTAAGCAATAGCCTAAATAAAATTTTCTTGTATTCTGAAAGCACATTCATCTTAAAATTAATATTTGTTTTCAAATGATCGAAAAGCATTAAATACAGTAAAAATATCTCTTCAGATGGTATTAAAATATTAATTAATATCATATTCGGTCGGTCATTCATTTTTAAATTTAACAAGTACCTTCATATGGAACTTGAAATCGGAAAAGCGCAAAATAACGCACGTTGCGTTACGCAACGTGACGGGTGTTCTAATACACTTGTGCATATCATTGCAGCTACGACTATATGAAGACACGACTTATTGTACATGCGCACGCGCAGCATGCATTTCTAGCCGTGTTAATTTTTACGTACTATAAGGACAAATTTTAAAGAATCTTTTTTTATATACTTATTTTAAAATAATTAAGTGTATGAAAAAAATATTTGTCATAAATATAACAAATTATACGTACTGAAATTATTATGTTTCTTCATACTTATTAACATGACGGCTTAGAATAAATTTACAAGCCGCAACGTGCAATTATTATCACTTTATTGTTAATTGTCTCTATTGGTTTAGTGAATAATCGGAAGGTTCCTTTACTATTCGCATTATTGGAAAGGATTCAATTTTTAAATGTAAATATTCAGAAGAATATAATGGAATATAAACTTATAACTCATTCCAACTTGCGACAAAGCATATAAGAAGATTTATTGAGTAGTCCTATGTCTCATTTTTATTAGTAATAAAGTGTATACATTCTAGCGAATATGAACTTTCTCTTCAATCGGAAATAAGTTTTTCTCTTTAATCCATATACGTAAGTAGACATAATTAAATTTTCTCGCATTTCCTGTGTACGACATTTCAGAACTAGTTGTCACAGCAAATCAATCAATAGTAGACATATTATGAAGTTGATTGCTATTTTGTTGTTTTTCTTTAATAAAATTATTAATACTTACTACGGGAAGGCTTTAATATTGATATATTATAGGATAAAGAATGTTTAGTACTCTCTGAAATATAATAGCACAAATAATTTAAAAGTATTTATTTGAATTTTTTCCTAAAATCGATTTCTCAATACGTTTTTAGTTATCTAATCTAAAACATTTTATCGAGAACATATTTCTCAAAGATAACTTAAATGACATTCTCAAATCATTCTTTTCTTTTGTTTTGCCTATTCCGATATTACTGTTTATATAAGTTTCGTATAATATTTTTTTACAAGTTGTCGTATTTTTAAGAAGTATACAAAAAATGTGTTATATTTAAAACGTTTTCCTATAATTTTTACAGATAAATCTGTTTGAGGCCTAAATCTTGAATAACATGTCAAAAACCAATTAATTAGACATTAAAACATGACAGTTGACATTAGCTGTCATTAAAAACGATGACGGGCAAAAAACCTGTCAAAACATTTCTCTTTTCATTTATCAAACAGTAAATTGTGCCTCATAAATATTCAATAGAGTTTAGCAACTCGATACATTATACAATAAGCCTATATAGAGATCGAGATAAACGTACCTAGGTATAAGGAATGTAATATAAATGCGGTAAAGATCACCTGCTGGTCTAGCTTTGCATCTGGAATATTAACCAGCTTAGAAAATACCTTAGATGTTAACGTAATGTAATTCTTGTAAGTTATGTACATTATACAATGGTAAACACGTTACATAGTTGCTACTGTACGTATTGAGTATAATATAATATGTTTATCTTTAACAAAAATATTTTATGAATATTTGATTGATATATTATTGTAAAATAAGTTATTAATTTTGTTATTTACAATAATTTAGATATTTATATGAGGTATTTACTATATAATATTTAATTTTCAGATTTAATCAACATTTAAATGATAATTTTTGATTGTATATTATAATGTTTTGAGTGTATTTATATGAGGTATTTACTATATAATATTTAATTTTCAGATTTAATCAACATTTAAATGATAATTTTTGATTGTATATTATAATGTTATTAATAAATTAAGATATAGTTTAATAAGCAATTAATAACATTAGTTGTCATTTGACTCGTGACAATTGATTCGTTATGCCGTTTCGATTTAATTGATTTAAACACTTATAATTAGACTTGGTCAATCGGTCTTCAATTTTTATAGTTAATGGATTGTTTAAATATTCGTAGATTTTAGTTATGTGTCATACTGGAATAATAAGAGTATTTTTTCTTAATATTTTTGTGACAGAATCTAGTTTTGAGTATGATAATTCACGCTGTTCTATATTTTCCGGTTATTTAGAAACACTTTATACCAGATGACAGAATGCAAAACCGCGGTAAATCTAAATATACGCATAAAATAAAATCGATTTAATTATAAATATTTACCCGGGTGTAATTTGAACCCTCAAGTTGAGCTAGAAAATTCCCGACTGTACTTTGATGGTATCAATATTTATAAATAATATTTATAATGACGTCAATATAAAAACCTATCGAAGTTCTTTACTTAAACGTTATGTAATACAACTGTACATTTAAGTCGGTTTATCCTAACACAAACGTAATGGTAACTATAATAAAATGTAGTGAGTATTAGTATTATCCTCTCATGGGACCATAGTGAATCATAGCAATATAAATATTTCTTTGATTACGGTATAAAAACATATTATTATTACTATTATTTTATTATAATGTATTAAATAAACGACGCGACGCTGTAATGTCACGCACGTTTTCAATATTTAAAGATATATTTAGCATATGTTGTAAAATTTTAAGATGTAAATAATTTATTTACATATATATATTTCCTTTTTTCTTCCTTTCTAATAGATGTTTTATACTTTCGTAATAATTATATAATACACTATTAACTTCAGTGTTTTGATTTGAGCTTTTGCGATTTTTTTAATACTGCTTTTTTAAAAGTCCATGATGGCAATGTTTGGAATAAATAAAGAACTTTCTAAGAAAATGTTTACTTATTTCTCGTTGTATTTAATGTAGAAGTATGTTTACGGACTACGCAATAAAATAAGAATCGGTGTGACAGACGACTAGCGCCATTTTGGAATTCTGATGAATCAGTTTAAATTCCGGACACGTAGCATCGATGTCTCGGCACAGGCGGGGGATAGGGATGGGCCAAGTCGATTATAGAGAAGAATATTCTATGGCATGACAGCTTATCGTACCTACTACTATGTGTTTAAATTTTAAATGTTTAAAATTGATCTTCGCATTGTTTTTCCTTTAAAATAAAATATAATAAATATTATTAATTTCACTTAACACTATCCTTCCTACAATTTCAGTATTACTTAACAAACAAGACAGTGTCAAAAATAAGCGACCCCATCATTATGACTTTACATATGTCTGACTGCACTAACAATTGAGAAATTTTTGTTTTACATAGTTTTTACAGGTAAATTTAGAAAATTAGTAAAGTGCACAGACATGTGCACAGTATATTACGCGGTACGTGTCTTCAATATCTCATCCAGTGAAAAAAACACGCAAATTATCTTTTTCCCATATTTTTTTTTCCAATTATACATAAGAGCTTGTGAAAATTTAATGATTTAGTTCGAAACGCAAAAATTTACGGTGGCATACAACAGAAGTTGTCATAGTATTGTTTTTACATATTTTGATCTACTTAATCCTAGTTATTAATGTATAGATATTATGAAGAAAGAAAAGAAAGAAAAAACAAAAATAATTATGCAACCCACAACACAATAACGGTCGCTAGTCGTGCTGACTTCCATGTAGAAGAAATTGTCTGACATATTGGTGTTAGGTTATATTACTGTACTCATAGAGTCACAATGCAATATCGTCAGTCGATGAATCCGTCGATCAATTACTTTGTCATTAACAATAAGTACTTATTTACAATACATAGTATTGTTAAGTTAAAAAAATGTAAGCCAACAACGGACTGTAAGTGTGGGAAGAAAAAAGTTGTTAAAATAACAATGGAAGATCGATGTAAGTTATTTTTTAACTAATTGAATTTATAAAAAATGATGATGTACTTAGGTTAGAAAGGAGTAATTAAAAAAAATCTCAAGCACACCAATAAATGACAAAACGTTGAAAATATATATGAAATAACTTATGTTAGGAGATTGTTTTTGTTCCCGACTGCTAAGGAAGGGTTATGTTTTTCGCGCGTATCTTGTATGTATGTAATATTCTTTATTACCTCATATCTCCACAACCTCTCAACGGATTTACACAATTGAGGTATCGTTAGATTCGTATTAGCAGCCCAAGTGTTCTTTGATAGGTGACGTTAAAAAAAAACAATCATAGCAGTTGTGGGATCCCATTGGACTTAGTGAAAAAAAAAATTTTTTGTTTCGAATACCACAATATGGGTATGAAATTCAAGAACTTAATACGAAGATTTCAAAAAGGTATATCATGATTATCATTACTTTAATAAATCCTAACAAAAAAGTGAAAAATAAAAAAAATATTTGTAAAAACAAAAACCCCGACTGCATAAAACTAAAAGAAAATAAACAAGCCCAATAGTTTATTAGGATTAACAGTCGGGACCCATAAGTGATTCTTTAATCAATAAAATCTTTACCAGGAACCCTGTATAATTGAAAGAGGTCCCGAAATTTTACAAATATTTTTTTTATTAAATTTGTTATGCATGATTTATTTGTGTATATAAAATAACAATTCTTTAATTTTCTTATATTTAAAATGAAACTAAGCAAACTTGGTAATTTGTTACACAATAGCTATTACAATTTATTTTTATAAAAAAAAATAATAATTACTGACATTACTATGGATTCTTCAATAGCTTTACAAATATTTCCTTTTCAACCAACAACAAGTGTCTTACTAACTTAAACCCTTCTCAAGTTGTAAAGTCACTTTCACACGAGAATCAATTGAGTGTTATTTCCTGCTCTTCACTAATCGATCACACCTTACGAGTTGCGATCAAAATATCATTATATAGATATTACTGACACCGGCACTAGGTGGATAACTTATTATTATCTTGTATCAACAAAAACGGTGTATTGATTACTTTCTCTAGAAATTACGTAAGTTAAGTCATATCTTAACTATAGGTACTGATATTGCGTTACAGTTTACACACTAGGCCTTTTTAATTGACCCATTTGGATTATTTTTTTATTAAGTTATACCTAATTTTATTTCGGTTTTAGTTATATTTTAGTTGATACCGAAAATATACGATGAGGTTATCGTAGAGCAGTGTAAATATGCAAAATGTCGCAATTTATATATTTTTTGATATATCTTATCACTTTCAATTTTTTAATTTAAAAAAAAAAACCCTGATCGCATGACTCATAAATTATGAGTCATAATATTTACATACTTGATAATAACATAAAAAAGCAAATTCCTTTTATAAATTGTTTATTTATTTAATATTTTATTTAAATTACTAACTTTTTATGGAGAAGGATCGGAGTTTTAATTTCTAGGTGTACTCAGTTTACGTGATGTTAGTTATTCGAAGATTTAAAAATATTTTTGTATATGACTATATATGTGTATGTCACAATGTTACATAGAGTAGTATGTACTCTATCTGTACCACTATTGTTGGTTTCAACTGATTGTGCTACATCCGGTTGAATTACTATTGTAATGTATCTGTGTCATTTTAAATGTGTCTAAGCATATCTTTTAAAATATTAATTGAAAATTTAATTATTTTGTTGTACCTATATCTAAGGTAAAGTTATAGCTCCATAGATTTTACGTTTGTTATATTAGATGAATAGCATCCTCACGCATCCTCTTAAATAAACTTTTGCTATTTTGTGTTTTAAATCTAATCTCTCTAGTTTTAATGATAGATCAGATATGTATATAACATTATACGTCTTTAATTATATAACCGTTCTATAGAACTAAAATACTTAGGAAACTGTAAAAAATAAGCCTTACTATAAAAACTATCATAATAGTTTTTATTGTTACAATAAATGTTTTGTATACAAAATATTTTTTATTTAATAATTTTAACATTATATACAAACAACATAATGACTAAACCACTTTACAATATAGGAACACTGTAAACGTGTTATCTGAACTTATAATTCCAAGTAAGAAAAAAAAATATTAAAATGTAGACCGTAGTAAAAGCTCGTGAGTCATCCATTCATAAGTAAAATTCGTTGGGAATGTCGGATTCGTTCTGAGAAGAAACTCGCGGAACTAAGATTGTGAGTCAGCTTTAAGTAAGATTATGAATGAATTCACCTTTGCATATTAAAACTGACTTCGTTGTGAGATATTGACGAAAAATGCACATCAATATGTCTTCATCAATTGTATTTTTGTAGGTTTAATTTTTACTCGACGGAATATTTTACAGAGAAACTTGTGTTATGAAAAAGGAATGAATTATATAAGTTTTAGGTTTGGATGGTATAAATTAGTAAAGATATGAATGAAGAAAATAAATATTATATTAGTAAAAGTTTATGTATATATATATCGCCACATCAAGCCTAATACTTAATGTCCCTAATCACCAGACCAACTAATACATAATAATCTCACTATAAACACATTGATCGGATCAATCAAGAGTATATCCGCAATAAAAATACGATAAACGTCAAATTGAACAGCCTTCAAGCTTCAAGTTCAATGCCATGGGAGGAGGGCAGACAAATATAACCAGTTATCCGTGAAATGCAAGGTTCTTTCAAAATGCGTAATGCTGATGATTAAATGGTTCTTTACTTAACTAAAGTCGTTAAGGACTTCTGCGGGAATGCGACATATTTATATTTTTTCATTTAATATCTTAATTACCTTGCGGCTTCGCACCGTGATGATTTTTTTTTATATTTTTTAAAGATATAAAAATATTTTAAACCGATAGCTATTTTGGTTCATTGAGTAAAACAATTAATATAACTAAAATGAATTATGTCACAAAAATAATGATAAGCGTATAATAAAAGCTAAATATATTTTACACGCGTAATCTTTATTGTTTCTGTTGAAGCTCTACAAAATCTAGACCATTTCAGGAGCCTAGCGCACATACTAAGGTTTCAAACAGATTAAATCTTTAACTAGGAATTCCAAGAGTGCGTTCCAATTCATAATGGTATTAGAACAAATTAGTTCTTATTTTTTAATAAGTAATATTTTCTTTATCAGTTACACGCTGTGTGGAACCTGTTGTTAAGACACTAAATGTGTGAATGTGAGTGGCGGAACTTAACATCGGGCTTTTTGCCTTCTACCAGAGCGAAGAAATGAAAATATTAATAAATAACGAATTAATCAAACCCACAACCGTCGCGTCACAGTCACATTCTTGTGCCTCTGCGCCACGACGGCCTCAATAGTATTTAATAACATTAATCAAAGAGTAGATATTATTACATGTATTTGTTATTTTTTTGTGGCTGTGTGCTTTCAGTTGAACTACCAAGTATCAAACATCTATACAATATATAAAAATATATGTATCTATTTTAATAAATATAAAATAAGAGTATATTACATTGTTAAAATTTATATTGCATTTTGAAACTCTAATGCTAATAATGACGAATTTGTAGAATGTCAGAATATAGTTGTCTAATTGTGGAAATGTTTCAATTACGAAAAAAATATATTAGAGTATGGATCTAGATACTGTCTTACGCCCAATATTAATAACCTATCTCCAACGTCAGTCTTAGATTGTTTCATATATCTATCCAATCTAGAGATTGGATAGATATATGAAACAATCTAAGATTGACGTTGGAGATAGGTTATTAATATTGGGCGTTAGATCACTATATAGAAAATACCTCTACATTAAGATAAACCCAGGAAACAGAGTAATGCAATAATCACAAGTTACTTTGTACATTCTTCTTTCTAATGATAACAATTAAAAGAACAGCTAACAGAGAATTAACATTTATTTAAACAATAAAAGCATTTAAAAATATACTAACAAATAATTTGCTCCTATGGGGTAAATATTATTTATGACAGTGATGTGCAAGGAAAACCGCAAACTGTGTCACTTGTGACATGATGAAATATTTGTTATATACGCACTAAATAATAATTAAAGTGCATTTACACAAAATATGTGAACTATGGAACCTTATTTGGGGCTAGAATTAGTAACTCATTTATACTCTTAAATGTTTGTGAATGTTTACAGACTGAGATCCCAGGGCCCCTAGATCTATATCATTTTATCAAAGTACAGAGGTAGCGTCAACTTCTTGGACACGCTAACCTACTTTAAAGTAGAAACGCTCGTATTTAAATATGTTTGAAGAGTAATGTAAAAAATGTATATTTATTATTACCATACACTTTGAGCCTTTACCATGGGTCTTTCTTTACTCCTGCCAGACGTCCTAAAGGTTGTTTAAAATTGGTGCAAACTACGTTATACTAGCAAGATGTCATATTTAAGTCATGATCAAAAATCATGACGGCACAAAGTGGAAAATTTGACCGGAAAAGGTTAAATTTTATGTGTGGTAAATGGGTATAGCTATTATTAAAATTTTTCCGGCTATAAAAACCCTGTTCATCAGTTCAATGATCCTTTGACCAATTCTTTTATAATTATTAATTAATTTTAAATTTACTTTCATACATGTAAAGCTAATTTTTTTTAATTCATAATTTAGTCTTCTTAGTGGTTGATGCCTAGCGTCATAGTATGGGGCACATACCATTGTATGTAGATATGAGTCATTCAAATAATACCCGAAAAACCAGTTATAATGTGTTGACATTACTTACATAAGTAGATTACTCTATAAATATTT
Source organism: Heliconius erato x Heliconius himera (assembly GCA_013421005.1). NCBI lineage: Eukaryota > Metazoa > Arthropoda > Insecta > Lepidoptera > Nymphalidae > Heliconius > Heliconius erato x Heliconius himera. The sequence goes on from JAATLQ010027539.1 coordinate 99,524, forward strand.
AAATGATTTCTTATTGTTACTTTAACTTATAGTTAAGAAAGTTGTTCCATTTATTCAATTTACATTTAGAATGTATACTTTTACTGTATGTGTATACTGTTACTGGAAAATTGGATTTTTTCATATTTACGCAGTGATTTTGGGGTAAATTTTATTAAAATACAGTATATTTTAATAAAATTTACTGTTTTAATCGATCTTGATCTTAGAACAAATTAGGTACGCTGAATTATTTCAATTAAAATAAGTTTTGGCAATTTAAACAAAAGAAGAAATAAACATAATCATAGAACAGGTTAACTGGTTAAACTAAACCAGTTTAGCTGTGTGATAATACGGCATTTTATATTTAAGCAGGTAAAAAAAATATTACATTTACACCGTTCAATATCTAAGACGTCATGTTCAAAACATACATTTGCTCAATAGCTGGATGATATAAATAATTCAGGAAGACTAAAATAAAAGAAAGATTAAAAATCTTCCGCACCAAAAATTTAATCTTCATTCTATTACATTTTACAGTATTATAAAACCGTCGTGGCACAACGACACAATGTTTGATTGTAAACGCGACGGTTGTGAGTTTGATTTATACGCGGGGGTTGAATCGTTTTCATTACCTCGCTGTGGTAACAAAAAGCAGTTTTGAGAACGAAATGTCCCGAAATTTGGGTGGAAAACGGGGAGTGTCTTAACACTAGGTTCCTTCTGCCTAGTCTGCTATATGCGGGATGTAGCGTGAAGCTAAAGGAAAGAGGTTAACTTGAGTTAACTCCTCAAGGTACCACTAATTCATCAAATAGTCTTATAGAGTTCTGCCAAAGCAAAGCATTCGATAAGACATATCTACACAACATTACCACGGGAATCAGATTACTAAAAACAAGGGAATCATCTTCACCGGACGAGATAAAACGAACGACCACCCGTTAGACAGCGTAATGTTACCTAAGTACGTACTAGATCTACTGAATTTATAAACAATAGTCACATTTCATTAATTGAAATGTATGTAGAAAATATTTAGCTTTTTTTTAAAGAGAAAATATTTAGTTTGTTTTTTTAAGAAAATATTTAGCTTTTGTTTAAAATAAAATATAAGACTTCGGTGGGGTACCATTACGTCACCCTCGTTGGGTTAAGCAACGCATACTTCGTACACAAGTTAAAGGGTGGGCTTTAACACTTATGTAATTTAAAATTTCAAAGTATGTAATTTAATATTTAAAAGTATGTAATCGATTTTTTGTCATTCTATGAATAATGTTAGTTACTTGTTAATAGCCAGTATGTATAACAGTTTATTGCAAAGTGACATAGTCCAAGATGAATCTCGGAAGTTAGACGGCGGATGATCTAACTAGATAACTGCGCCCGCTCAACTAAGAATAGACTAAAATCGGAGAAAAAAAATTAATTAAATCAGCTTCACGCTGTATCCCGCACACAGCAGGATAGCTAGTGTTAAGGCAATCCATTCCCCACTTTCCGCCGAAATCTGAAGGCATTGCGTGTTGAGTGGCAGAACTCAACGCCGCGTTTTTTGCCTCGACACCAGAGCGAAGAAATGAAAATATAAATTTATATTGATACGAGTATATAAATATTTCATTTCCTCGAGTGGGGATCGAATCCACAACCAGTCGATTTTGCAGTCACACTTTGTGCCTTAGCACCACGACTGGCCTCTGATTTGAAAAAAAAAAATAAGTGGATAACCAACTTATCGAAACAGTGACGAATATAAATTGAAATTTGTTATTTTAGTGCAAAAAATAAAAATTTTAGACGAAAAAATTGCTGAATGAAATATCATTGCTTATAGGAATTTTTTTAAAAAAATTAAGATACTTGCTGTATGTATTTTATCAAATAAAACTGGGAAAATACCATATTTATAAATATAATAAAACCCGAAATGGGTTTTGAACAGTAATGTTTAGTCAGTCCCAACTACGTCATAATGACGCAGTCGAAAAAATATATATCAATCAATTATCAATAATTTAAATAAATATATAAGATAAAATTTATATTTAATAAATGGGAGGCCGTTGTGGCACCGTGGCACATTATATTATTATTTATAAATAATATAATGTGCCACGTTTTTTCTCGCTCTGGTAACAAGATAAACCGCTGCATTGAGTTCCGCCACTCAATAAGCAATCTTTCGAAAATTTAACCAAAAGTTGGAAAGGGAGTGAGCATGAAGCTAAAAACATAAAATATAACAAAAAAAATCTAATGATATTAATTTTAAAATCATAATGTCTATTTTATAGTCGAATACAAAAAAATATATACATAAGCCACAGCTATAAAAGTATATTTAAAATTTATCTAGCTGATCGTATTTCGATAGTTTAATCTGCACCCTTATTTGGTACTTACAGGATGCAGCAACACAACTTTAGCACTTGGTTGGCTCTTAATGTGCTATAACCAGAGATAAAATGTGTGATTAAAGTGTAACAAATAGCACCAATAGACGCTAAATAGAATAATAGCTATACTAAATTCATATAAAAGACATTGAAACTTATTTTATTTTCAGGCCTCTTCAGTACTTCGCTTTGAAATTCTATTTTTTTTCCTTCAACTGGAAATTGAGCTAATAACTATCGCGTACAGCCAGTTCTTAAATGGGCTACGATATATCGAGTACAGGCAGTTCAAGCAAGAAGTTAATTGTTATAAATAACTCGTATCAATATTAACTGGTTACGTAGAGTTATTTAAAACAAAAAAGATACAAAATTATAACCGTTTATAATATAGTGATTTATATAAATCATTTTTATGTTATGTTTTTTATATAATAGATAATAATTAAATCAACCGGTTATTTACCCATCTTGGCGTATCGATAAAGCGTTCCAACGTTATTTGAATATTACGAAACGTGCAATACTCGTCACATAACTAATATAGCTTTCATTTCGATATTAACGTTTGCTTCCTTATGTTTTATGAAATTTTTGTTTTTCTAATAAACAAGAAATTCGAACACTTAGTTGAATAAATATTACTTTCAATGGACATTTATTGTAATGTGAAACGAAAAGAGAAATCTTAATACGTAATGTGGTTTTATAGAAAATGTGCATAAAAGATGTACTGTTTATATACAAAATAATTGTTTTTTACGTAACGAAGAACATTCACTCATTTGATATATTGATATTGATATACATCTATTGTGTTTTAGTTCAATTTATACTTTTTAAATTATTTTAATCATTTTAATTAATTAAAATTTAATGTATTAAATGGAAAGGTATGTTTAAAATAACAAATCTTTATGCTATCAAATGTCAAAATCTTAACTCATGTGTTATCTACTCGAAGTATTTCCATATTTCCAAATAAAAACGAGTACAGGCGTAGTAAAATTTTTAGTATTAGTAGTATTTTTACGCTCTTTATTTTTTCACTCATCTAAAATTCTTCTAACCGAGGAACCATAGTGGATTAAATATTTTGAAAAGTAATAAAAAAAATGTAAGAAAAAACCTAAAAATTAGGTCATTTTGTTTAACAGTGTTCGATAAATCCAAGTAATGTGTACATAACGCACTGACAGATAAAAGTTATTTTATCTGTTGATTTAATCTATGTTCATGTGTTTGACCAAATATATCTTATCCAAAAGGAGTTAAACAATGTAAAAACATCATAAAATATATTAAATTAAAATAAAGCTATTATCATATTTAGAATATCGTTATTACTATTCTTGTAGCAAAGAATAAATTGTCATCCGTTAATATTCTTGAGAATTAATCCTATTCGTAACATATATTATCGTTTCATGACTATCATTTTTATGTTTATGTATGAAATTTAATAACTTCTAAAATCATTTAATAAATCGAAAGTAATTTAAAAATGCAATTTATTTAAATTTACATTGGCTATAATAATAATATTACGTAACATATATTATAATAACATTACGTAAGTGCGTCACATAGGATATTTTTTTACTCTTTACGCTTCCCGCACATAGCAGCGTAAGCAGTGGGAACCAGGGAGCCTAATATTAGGATACTACGTCCCACTAAAACGTCCCCGTTGTTCCCCACTTTCCGCCGAAATCTTAAGGAATTCAACGTCAATTTTTCTATCACTTTAATGCTTAGGAATATATTTATTTTAATTTTGTGTTTCGGGAGATTTATCAACAACGTTCTCTTTCGATTTCCTCCTTTCAAGATATTCTTTAATATTAACTGTATTTATTGTAACTAAAAATTTTATTGTTGTATATATTCTGTAAAAGTCATCATTTACTTTCGCAGAGTTCTTTATTAGTTTCCTTTGATTAATTACTAATTTTATAATATTAGACCTCGTTAGGACCTAAATGGATTATGTTGACCTCATTAAGCACAGGAAGCCGTACTGGCCGACGAACGGTGCGTCCGATAAACCTGGTATTGGGAGTGCGATTAAAAAGTATACTACGACCTAGCATGCAACTTGCATATGGATAGAAATGACGACTTCCTAGCTGTAGTGTACGTATATATTATTATAAGGGCGGCGTTGAGTTCCGCCACTCAACACACCGAAGTCTCTTATTCGAGCGGAAAGTAAAGAGAAGTGTCTTAACTAGGTTCTCTTTTGAAATCAAAATATTCTTTGGCCATTACGAGCCCTTTAGAGTCTAGAAATGTAAGTAATGTCAGTCTTACAGGACATTATCACTTCAAAGGCAGTTTTAATGTGAAGTACTGGCTTGAAACTCAAACAGTTTTTTTCAGTCTTTTATCATCATCGCTTGGTAGATATAAGGCCAAGTTAGGTATTTTTGGAGATTTCTCGTTTTTATTTATTTTTATTAAAGACACATCGAAAATGGCAAAAAATAACATAGTAAACAAACCGAAACATACATAATTATGTATACACGACGTACTTCCATTAATAATTTAAATTAGAATTAATATATTAGCTCTACAAATAATTAATTTTTATGTTATGTAGAGATTAATTTTTAAACCGAAGAAACCTTACTAATGACTTACGTAACAGACGATCGTGACGATTACTGATGCGCTTTTGATGAGCTTTTCGCTTTCCCTACGAGCGATCAAGTTACCTTCACACAACTTTTATATATATATATATATTATAATATTTTATATATTTTACATTTATGATGAACTAATTAGTCATAACTATTAATGAAACCTATATATTATGGTAATTAAATAAATTAGAGATCATTTTGAAATTATGATATAACTCGCCGAAGTCATCAAATGCGGCTAAATAGCTAAATAAAACATTTGATTAAATTCGTGTTCCAATTTATTTGTTTAAATCGTACATATATTTTTTCAATTTTTATATTTTATTTTTTATTAAATGAAAATTATATTCACATACTATTTAAAATTTTATGCAGGACTACTAATTAGTAAAAAAGATGATCTAGTAACGAAGCATAGCACGGCGTTGAGCTCTTCAAGCAAAGCCTTCAGAATTCGGCGTGAAATGGGGAATGGATTGTTTCAACATTTGCGGCATACTATGTAAAGCTTTTAAAAAAAAATTAATAGGGATGGACACAGTGTCATATCATTTTGTTATCTCTGCTTGTGCCTACTATAAAAGTATAGTATAAGATGTATATTTTTCGAGGCAGTCAAGGCGCATTGGCACCGCTTCCGGCTGTAAACGCCACAATTGTGGGTTGGACTCCCAGTAGACGGAATAATTTTTTTTAAAAAATAAGATTTAACTTGTAATCGTAAAATCTAAAAACGCTTTTATATTTTTGTTTGGAGGCTAGTCGTGGCGCAGGGCCACAAAGTGTGAATCGTATGGTTGTGGGTTCGATCCTCACTCGAAAATAGAAGTGAAATATTTATTTTAATTAATATTTTCATTTCTTCGCTTTGGTGTCCAGGTAAAGCACGGCTCCAGAATTCGACGCAAAGTGGGGAACGGAGTGTTTTAACACTAGGTTCCGTCTAACTGATGAACCTGATTTATTTATTGTATATGTATATATATATTTAACACTTTTATTTTTTGATCTAACATATCTGATCAACATACTATTAATATAATGAAATATTTTCATCTTATTTTTTATCACGTATTTTATTCTTATCGAGTGTTATCGGTAAAAAACATTTTTTTTATAATAAGATGTTTGTCCCATGTTCATAACGTAACAAATAGATTTCTTTTTTATGTTCAAAAGGTAAACTTTTTTTAGACATAGTTATTTGTCAACAACACACGATTACAGGTTCGAATCCTGCACATTAATATATCAAATAAATTTTCATCAATTTATGAAAATATAACATAGGTCACTAAATAATGGTATTTGGTTTCCTTGCTATGTGAATTATTCCTTCATGATTCATTCGCTTTTTGTAACGTCACTTAAGTTACCGTGTAAAAAGCTAACACAAAAACAGTCAATAGACTTAAGTAGGCCATATACTATGTTACAGGAAATTAATATAATTATATTTGTGATTATTTTATTGCATTATAATTTTAAATGTTTTTATAGGTTTTTAAAGTCTGGAAGACAGTCGTCACAATTACGGACCCAGATGCGTAATTTTATTATAATAATTTATAATGTATAGCTGTTGCGTTATTATTAAAATTAAATGAACAATAAAACAATATATTTTATATGATTATTGCCAAGACTTTTATTTTTTTAATCTACCTTCATATATGATATAACCGAAAACTTTAAAATTAAAAACTTACCTATAATATTATATCAAAAGTTCGTAATCAAATCCTTCAAATAAAATTTATATACGCCACAAGAGTTCATTGCATTATATAAACTAAACAATAAAGCACAAATTTCTTCTTTCTCAATAATAATTCACACTGTTTTCTTTCAATTTAACACTCGCGCGGGAATTTTGTTGCGCATTATGCGCAAACGTGTCGACAGTAGCGATTACGATTGGAGAATACAAAACAAACGTGCCGTATGCATTGAGTCATGCATTAGTCATTTCTGTTACATCGCCATCTATTATTAAATATGTTACTTATATTTTTAAATTCGCTATTCAACACTAGATGCCAGTAGCAATATATAGAAAACAAATATAAATTTGATATTTGAATATTTTTAAATAGTTCTTTTAAAGTATAACTAGTTTGCTATATGTTAATTTAAATAATATAAGTTTTATATTTATTTTTAATACAGGTTATATATTTATTGTGAGTGAAGAATAAATATAGTCTGTGCAAATTAACGGATATTTTATAGTCTGTCGCAGAATTCACTCTTTCTCTGTCAAAATGGCTGCCGCGCAAGAGGTGCGTGCTGCTTTTAATTAATATAAGTTATATTTTACATTGATTTTTAAATTATATTTTATATAATGAAACGTATTTTGGGTGTTTACAGGCGAGACGCGAACCAGTGCACGCCGTCCAAGTATTCGGACGCAAGGTAAGTTTGTGATCCCAACATCCACGTGTTGGTTGCGATTCTTTCCATTTTTTATGTATTATCGGCTTTATTCAATAATTTAAACAGTAAGACAGCTTATTGACAATATAATTATTATAATACATCATTTACTTGTTCGATTTCGTATTTTACATCTACAAGTTCTTTCCTGCCTTGGCTGTTGTAACCTACACGATACAATAGTCTACTATGGGAAAGGAGAACAAGATTTTTATTGTACCAGCTATTCAAGAAATACATTTCTTGTTTAGTCTAAATAAAAATAACAATTGATTTTGCATTACAACTTAAACACCGCTACTGTCCACATAACCTCATCTGTATATATTCACCCATGTCGCCATAAAAACGTATTTTTTTCATTTTAAGGCGACTAATAAGAGCTAATCGGTTAAAATTTTTAATGGAATAAAAGTCTGTGTATTTTATTATAACTGAGGCTTTAATATTGTTTGTTGTTTTAGAAAACTGCCACTGCAGTAGCATACTGCAAACGCGGACATGGAGTGCTCCGTGTAAACGGACGTCCCTTGGACTTAGTGGAGCCCCGTCTTCTCCAATATAAACTGCAAGAACCTATTCTCTTGCTTGGAAAGGTAAACATATTGTTATTGCTGTATTACTAAATTGTGGCAAATAAAACATTTTTTGAATGCTTCTTGTTGCCTTGCAAAATTATTAATTCTATTAAGTTGATTGTTATGCTAGCTTTAATAGATTTTAAAAATATTTTTCTGAATAAAATATTTTTCAAAAAGTATTGCTTGCTGCTTCCATATCACTTTCATTATATCCATTGTAATATGCTCATTAGTTCTTTGGTTTTTAACATATTTATTAGAACATGTCTCTTTGACTGATCAAGCAGTAGAGTAATCACTGGTTTATTCATATTTAACACATTAACCAGCAGCATCTATGACTAGTGTCTTGTGTTTAACTATGATGTTAGGCAGCACATACCACAAAGAAAATCTATTTAGGTAATATATTATTTTAACTATTGTACTAATCATTTGTCTTAAATAATAATAAAATACGTCAAAATGAATGCATACAATGCACTAATTATTAAAGGATCGATGATATCAGCTGAAGATAAGTAAAAATATAAATATTTTCTAAGGAAAGGGCAATTTATTTTTAAAATAATAAATTTATTTAATATAACATAGGAATCCCATGTACTGAATCTGGTTGTTAATGTAGTGAGATTTATCTCTTATTATTTCAACTTAAATTTTAATAAGACTTATAATGTTATTGTTTACATATTTTTGCATAAACAAAATGCCTCATGCATTGAGTTCATGCAAAAATTCAATTAAAAGTGTTCTTTTTTTCCTTTTTTGGATAACTTTTTTTTGTATATTTTTAATGTTTTTAGTATTCTTGGGCTTTGAAATAACTTGATGAGAATATATGGCTTAGTGGTCAGAATAGATTGCTTTAAATCCTGCTTTACATTTTCCAAAAAGTAGAAGTTCTTTAAAATGTCTTTGTTTGTACTAGTGAACTGACATGGTAACTTATTAATTTAATTTTTATAAGTAAATGAAGTTGTCTAAATGATGAATAACACTTATTCCGAACCTGAGCATCTTAGGATGTGAAGTCAAAATACATTCTGAATCATTATGTTAAATTTATTATTAATATATTTTATTTAAATTCATAACTTGTGAATTAACATTTTTTTTTTATATTTTTGTTTCTTTAGGAAAGGTTCTCCGATGTTGACATCCGTGTGACGGTCAAAGGAGGTGGTCATGTAGCTCAAGTGTACGCTATCAGACAGGCCATTTCTAAGGCTCTTATTGCCTTTTATCAAAAATGTAAGTGTATACAATATTTGCATAATAATAAACTTAACCTGCATATTACAAAGTTATCAGATAATAAAATGTCTACAACTTGTAAACAATATTATAGTGAAGTCTTAATAAGCCTTTTTTTTTAGTAAATGTAATAATTTTTAAAGTGAAAAAAATAATAATTTGTGCTTTTTGGTATTCAATGTGAAATTGAAACTAACTATTGGTCAAAATGTATTATAGAAATATTTATTTAAATAGTAAAGAAGATGTACTAGAATTTTCCTTTAAGCTTTTTCTTGAGCTTTTTAAGGCTGTTCAGAAGTGCTTGCAAAAATTACATTGAATTATTCAGTTTAGATAAAAATTATATAATAATTTTAAGTTTTTATATGTTGAAATGTTATATTAATAACTATTATAGTAAATGAAATTAAGAACCCTTTCTTTCCAAAGCTGTCTTGCCCAATGTAAGTCAGTCATTTCAGAGAAAGGAGATCAAACTGTGACATTACCAAACGGCGAGTGTCATCAATACCTCGCTTGTTTGAAGTGTACCCTACATATGAATAAATATGAACAATTTCAGTTTTTCTTACATTTTAGGGTAGGCAAGACTAATTACTTTTAATATGGTTGGTTCCCTAAGCACCACTCTATTTTCGAGACAAGCATATTGGAATTTATCTGTATACTAAGATGGAGAAATGAAAATTTTATCCACATCAATTGCAACTTTTAGCAGTGTCAAAGCAAACCTTAATTTGAACCCGTAACTAATTAGTAGTTAAATAAAATAAAATACGAACAACAAAAATAATATAGAATTGCAAAATATCCTGTAATTAATTTTACTTTTTTATCCCATTACAGTTGTAGATGAAGCATCGAAGAAGGAAATTAAGGACATCCTCGTCCAATACGATAGGAGTTTGCTAGTAGCGGACCCACGTCGCTGCGAGCCCAAGAAGTTTGGTGGTCCAGGTGCTCGTGCCAGATACCAGAAATCTTACCGTTAACACATTCACATATGCTATATACATAATAAAAAAAGTATAAAAAACATATTTGTTTCTTTTTTTAAAATTTATGGAAAAAGGAGAATTTTCATTAATAATAAATTTCATGTGTAAAAGGTGCTGCTTAATATAAAATGTATTGACGTGATAACGTCTTATAAATCTATGAACGCCGGCTGCACTCTAGAAAAAGCACGACGTATTGTCACGTTCCGTCCGAGCCGTTCCGTGTGCGAGCGAGAGCGCAGAACAAGCGATAGGCACGATCGATCTAAGCGTTTGGCTTGTGACGCATCTAGCTATTCATTATTATTATTAAATCGCACATTGACACTTATTAATCTGTATTATACAGATACAGACAAAGTAAAAAAATATTTGAATTAACAAGCGTAAATAAATTTTAATTTAAAAATATATAATTTTCAATTAACTCATTTGTATAAACAAAACAATCAAAATTCAGAGGTAATTAGTTAATTTATACAAGAAAGTAATTTTTCGTCCAAATTGTTATTACGTAAAATTAATTTTTTCGTCTTGCCGAATTTCTTTATAATAGGCTTTGATTACACGGTGAATTTCTGACAAAATGCCGTAAAACGATGCATATCTAAAAGACACGAGGTCTTTTGATTTCGTTGACTAGAAGTATAAGTAGAATATTATTTTTTTGCTCCGGATAACAAATTGATCCCATGAAGTTTCCATCCTTTAGAGCACTAGTTCCCAACCAGTGGTCCGTAGAGGCCTAAATATGGTCCGCGAGCGATTTTAATTTTACGACTGAGGATATTGAGGCGAAGTTTCTGTTTGAGTATCACAGTAAATTTTCAGTATAGTAGTCCCTGCTACCAAGTATGATGTAAAAGTGGTCCTTGATCAAGAAAGGCTTGGGAACCCTTGCTTTAGAGGTACGAAACCCTAAAAAAGGAGTAGGTAAATAGTAAAAAAATAAATATTATAATTTATTTATTCCCATTCAAAATTCGCTGTCTTTGTGGTTCATAGGAATCATACACTCAATTAAAATTAAATGCAATTCAGAAAGAATTTTCACATATTAGTGATATTAAAAAAAATCAACAAACCCATTTACATATAGTTAATATTAATTATACATATCTAATTATTACTTAAACAACATTATAAAGAGAATCAATAAAACTTATATCACTACATATTTTTAATATATGTTTTAGTATTTTTTTAAGTAAAAGAGAATTTTCATAAGTAAGAATTAGTGAGAAAACAAACTTGAAATATAATAAGTTATTGGTTCTCCTAAGACGCGGGCCATTGCGTGTTGAATGGCGGAACTCAACACTTTGTCTTGTTATCAGGAAAATGAAAATATTGAATAATTCCACATGACAATTGAGTCCACATGCATGAGTGTCTTAACACTAGGTTCCCTCTGCCTACCCTGCAGTGTGCGTGAAGCTGAAGCAAGAGTCCACATGCACACACGTGGACTGCGTGTGCCACTGCAACGTGGCAACCTTATTTTAAAATTTCATAACAATGAAATTAAAAAAAATTAACAGAGTTTATTATATTAGAAATGTCTTTTAAAACTTAAAATATACTTAAGATAATAAAATAGTAATATTTACTTAGCAGACAACGTGAGATTAGGGACAATACCTTTTTTAACCTTAAGCATGTCCAAAATATAGCAGGGTGGGCAAAGAAAATCTATTATTGGGACTCTGTAGGAGCCTTTGAGATATGAACTAGTGACTTGGTTTAAAAAATCTAATAACTGACCCCATAATAGAGTTAATTAATACTTTTTTGAAAACTTAAAACGTTGCAAGTAGCTTTTGAACTCGTGCCTCTTGAAAACCGTCCAAGAGGTACGGGTTCCAAGAGGCCCAGGACGGTTTAAAAGAAGCACGTTCAGATTTTTATAAGTTTTCCAAAAAAATATTTTTCTTTCTTAAATGTTTAATAACACTTTAAAAATGTCAAAATAATTAATGTCGTATGTTATCATTCACAGTGTCTGTTACCTTACAAAGTAAAAACGTGATGGTATACAGACATACTTATATAGTTAATTAACAAAGATTTATTAAACATATAGTAGTGCAACATTATATTAAAAAAAACAATTATTAACGAATTCTGTAAAAAATATAGCCAGATCGTAATTGAGATTATTAGTAGAAAAACCAATGGCTTAAACTAAATTAAAGTAACATAAAAGTTCATCTTAATATGACTTCTTATAGCCTCAGATTTATCTTATTTCGAGAATTGGTATACCACAAGGAGTATTCCATGTTATTATTTCATTACAATAAAATGTTAAATCTAGCATCCTATTTTTATAATTATTATTGCGAATTATTATTGCCTAATGTCAGTGTTCCGATTTTAATTTATGGCAATGTCCTAAAAAGTTTAATTTAGTTTTAATCGTGGAGGCTAGAAGTAAGGAGTATCATCCCAAATGGAAGAAAATTGGAAAAAGTGTCAAGGTCTAGGTTTAATAACGGTTCAAAAATGGCACAATGGAGTATCTTCCAGAACTTTGTAAACGATTAAAATATGTCGAGTTAAAAAAAAACATTATTGGCGACTAATGTAATTAATTAGTAACCCTGATACTAAAGTTACATGACATGCCCTGATACTAATGTGAAATGAAACCTTAATTTTTTTTTTTGACGGTCACTTTTTCATGTATAGAGATTACTCTTCTTACTCTACGCTCCATAGTTTTAATATAGATTTTTAATATTTTGACAATATAGTAGGCGCGAAAAAATATAACAGTTAACAGATAAAATAAAAATGCTGTAAACAAGGCAAAATGCTGTAAACAGATAATATAAACGATTGGATGAATAATTATTTTTCAATCTTCTCATCATGGACGTCTTCAAATTTGGCGCCCATACGCCGCAGAGCGATAACAGCAGCTACCGCTTTTGCCCATCGTTTTTTTATAACATACCTTTTTAGTTTGGCTTTTGTGACGTGCAATTCTGTGCATAATGCCGATTGTATCAACCAAGGATGAATCAACGTAGCTGAAGCTGTCAAACGGTCCCTAAAGAAATAATAAGTAAATAAAAATAATATCAGATATATATTATATTTTATAGTTTAATTGTTTAATTTTATTTTTAATATAGTAAGTAGACTGTTATTTGAAATAAAGATTTTTTGAAATAAAACAATAAATTTCATAAAGCCTTATATTTTAACAACGTACGCATCATATAACAATAAATTATCAATAAAATTAATACAATAGACTTAAGTACGTATAAGGAACAATACGCCTGGGTATATATTCAAAATATGTATACGTATTTACAAAAAGTACAAAATTATGCGCTATTGTCAATGTAATTTCAAATGTATCTCAGTCTTGTCTGCAAGTGAATTTCACACAGAGCTTTGAGTATGAAGACTAGATTCGTATAAAATTGTCATTTTACTGTCATTTATTTAGAAAACCTAAATATACATGCCCTACTTTGGTAACCTACCATTCATTCAGAAAGATCAACTGTGACGGTCGAATCTTTATTAAAAATGAGATCTAAATGAGTTTTATTTAATAAGAAATAGAGCTTTAGCTTTTTATTTTTTAAGCATAATCTTTTATGCTTTACTTAATAATTGTATTATGCTTATTTTTTATAAAAGCATACAATATAATTACTGCATCATGTATTGTCATGACTTCGAAATGCTAGATAACAAATTAGCATATATTTTATTACTATACTTGTTGAAATTACATTAAGTTTATCTTTCTGAACCACAATGTCATGGCACATAGTCCCTGTGTTTGTTTTTTTCACACATCACTTAGAACTTGTAATGGTCGTAGTTTTTTTCTGCACCTTTTCATCTGACGACTGCCTTTTGAAGAAGGCATGTAGACTTGACATAGAATTTTGTGCCAATTGATTTGACTGTGACCATTCTAATGATATCGATTGATGTCTGCCATTATTAGAAGTACCTCCAGCAGTCCTTTCACCTTCCCTATCCTCATTTTCACCCCATTTTTCTAAAAGATGCAGGAGTAAATCTTTCGTCCTGTGAGCATTATTTTCATCGCCTCGTCTATAAGGTAACTGTCTTTCATTTTCGAAACCGTTTACTAATTTATCTATTTTATCACGTCTCCGATCAAACTCTTCAAAAAATGTATTGCGTCTCTCTATTGGTTGGTCTGGTACATCGCGACTTGTGGTTGTCACTCGTTTTGATCGTGTTGATTTTACCCAAGGCATTTTACTTGTCATCGGTTTTTGTAATTCTTTCTCGGTTAGAAACGATGAATTTACTCTATGAGCAGATTTGGATGTAAATATTTTTTTCTCGCTGCTACTTACATTTCCATTGGTCATTGTTTTTGTATTCGTCATAGTAGTATCAGATTTGAAGCCGTTTGGTATTTTTTTCTCTTCTTTAGTAAAAGTTTTAAATTCTGAAGTGTTTTTATCTATTTCTTTCATACTGTTATTGTTTGTTAAATCAGTGTTAATCGTAGACAGCATAAAGAGGTGATCTGACAATTTCTTTATTTCTTCAGCTAAGTTCTTTCTTACAAATATATCCTGTTTTTTATGCATAAAACAACTGCTATCTGAGGCTCGTCTTTCAACAGGATTATATTTCGTAGAATGTGTGGGATCTCGTAACGGGGGTGGTTCCAAGTCGTCTTCCTCAAACACCATATCTGGAGAACTGCTCAAAGAACTTCTGGGTGATGGCGAACAACCACCGATAGAAGACCGTTCGCAATTACCGTTAGCGAGGCAAAGTATTTCTTGAGCTTGAATGTCGAATACATATGGGGAATTGGGATGCTCGCTCCATCTTTCAACGAATAGCCGCAAGTTGTCTTTCGCAACATCTAATTCATGTTTAGGCGACACGGGTGGTTGTCGTGGTTTTTCAGGCTTAATTGGTTTTCTTTTGATGAGCCACTGATGCCGTAAACACTCCGTAGCACTCGGGCGCGACCTGCGACAAAGACCCTTGTTACTATTACCCCGACACCTTATTGTGCATATGGAGATCAAATAATGGACTTGGTAATAATAGCAAAAATAGCAATACGATTTCTAAAAGCTAGGGATGTGCAGGGATAGGTATGTATAAATTAATCTATACGAAAGTATCTATCTTAGTATCTATTATTACGCTAATATAGATAATGAAGTTAGTATATTGTAGAGTTTAATTTAAAATAACGTTACGTTATTGTTATATAAATGCAGTCTATAAAAAAGGTAAGAGTTAGTGATTGGGTTTTTCAGTGTTGGATGAGAATTAAGTAACAAAGGGTCTTTATCGATAGGCTGACACTACGCAGCATTGATTAGAAAACAAATGAATTAGTGAAATACAATTGAAAAACTCATCTTTGGGATGTATTATTTTCAATTCGCGACCTTGAAAATGTAAATAAACCCGACATCACTGGGATATTGGACACATATTACTAGATCGTCCAAATCTACAAATCTCGAATATATTACACTCAACTACATACATTGGAATACTGACTACCGTAAACGTACATTTAAGTATAATGTAGCAACTTACTCTTTGTCTTTTACAAGAAGCTTTCTTATAAAATCCTTAGCGTCTTCAGAAATTTCATTGAACGCCTCATCATCAAAGTCATACTTTGCGATTGTCACGTTCGCCATTGTTTCTATATCCGTTTCGCCCATAAATGGAGATAAGCCCGATAATCTAAAAATTAACACATTATCAGTGCATTATTACAACGCAAGCATTTACAAGATAAATTTATTTATTTATTAGGTTTTAAATATTTATTATTACTTACAAAACGTAACATATGACACCAATAGACCACATGTCTGTGCCATAACCGATCTGGTCAAAGTTGACGACTTCTGGTGCAACAAATTCTGGTGTACCAAACAATACTTGCAATTTCTTTTCAGGATCGTAGAAACGAGCTAAGCCAAAGTCAATTATTTTTATCCGGTTTCCTGCCTTAGTTAGGCACAAAATATTTTCTGGCTGTAAATAAAAACAAAATGGTTATATATTAAATCAGACATTAATCAAATATTTCTAGGTGCTTAAAGTAAGATTAAGTATATGTATAAGTATTAATTAACCTTATTTATATATTTTTTCATGCTTACATGAACGAGTGGGTGTACAAACATATGATTCCAAATAAAACAAGGTATGTATTAATTTATACATATGACAGAAATAAAAGCGTTCGCAGCATTATAAACAATAATGGCGACGTAGCGGTAGACAATCATAAAACTCCCGCGCATGCTTTTCCGCCATGCTGATTAACGACTTGGATCGTTCCCAAAAAATGATCCGAATGCTTTCGAGGCGAAGGAGACTAATGTTTAATAATTATATTATATGTACATTGTATGAATAAATATAAAATATGTAATAATTTGCTATATATTGGACATTACAATGTGGTACAATAAAATATGAATATATAATATACCTTCATATCAAGATGGAGAATATTCTGTCTATGCACAAACTCAATCCCTTCACATATTTGCCGCATAAACACAGTGCAGGCTCGCTCAGTTAGCACGAAATCCTCATCGATGACACGTTCAAATAGCTCGCCGCCTGTAATCCTGAAAAAATATTTTTCTTGTCATTTAATCGTAATAACCAGTCGCGAGGGTGTCAATGTAAGGCGACGGTTGTGGCTTCGATTCCCACTCGGAGGAATGAATTCCGCCACTCAACATGCAATGCCTCGAAAATTCGGCTGAAAGTGGGAAAGGGAGTGTCTTAATACTAGGCTCGCTCTGCCTACCCTGCTATAAGCGGGATACAGCCTGAAGCTGAAAAAAACTTATTATTATTGTTTTAAGTAACTTTAATTCAACGACGATCGCTACATAAGTCATGATTACTGAAATAATACTGAAAATGTTAAAATTACCTAAATCTTTTATTTTTGTTCGGAAAAAAAGATGATATTGTGAAAAACTGAGATTTTGATATTTTGCCAAGAGTTGAAAATAGAAGCTAAATATTATGGATATATGTATATGTCCGAAAATAAATGTCAAAATTGTAATGTAAGGTCATATCGTATGATATATTGTAAATATTAATTTACAAACTACCACAGTTTAATTTATGGTCATAACTTAAATACATTGCTTCTTGAGCAACTTAGTACGTGATCAGCGAAATATTTACAATCGCTTTAGCCAGAAAGATCGATCAATGTCATTACATGTGATGTGATATATATTCACCTTATAAAATATATTAAAGTATAGAATCGTTACATTTTTAAGTGTTTAGGAGGTCAAATGATGTCATACCAAACTTTATTTAACCTTAACCCATTTTTGTTTCGCAGAAAAATTTTCCAATATTATCGTCATCACGATCGCGATTTTTTAAATTGTTTACAGTATTAAAAGTGATAAATAAATAAATGTTTTATTTTATTTATTAAATAATAATTTAATTATTAATTATGTTTTTTTGTTAATTTGTGAACGTTACTTATTATTTAAGGGAGAAAATAGATATTTTAACTTCTCAAGAATAGGAAATAAATACGGCTACAGATATTAGTACTTATAAGAATTGTTTATCAATACGTTTACATGTAGGTACATATATCTCGTAGGTGTATTTATAATATAAGAATAAAAAAAAGAAAACTAAATTTTCTACAGTAAATGGTTAAGCAAAAAATATTTACAACAACAAAAAAAATATTTACAACAACAAACAAAAACAGGCTTATGCGTGATTTGTTTGTTATTTACGTCATTTCAGTCTTTCTTCAGTTCTTTCAGTCATTTACGTCACGACTGTTGTCTGTTTTACCATCGGTGATGCTTTTTTCCAATTTGTTGTTAAAATATTTGTGAAAAAATGACGTAAAACTTTGTAATCGGCTGTGTAAATTTACAGTAATTGATTTATTTCAATTACAAATAGTTTATAAATTGCTTTTTACTTTATAACTATAAAAACAAATAATTATATTGTATTGATCTTTAAAACATGACTAATTCAAGTAAATAAATATTATAAAGTAGCATTTCCGGTTGTTATAGTGTTTCTATATAAGCGTGATAGTTCTTTGCTGAGTTCCATTATTCAAATAGATTTCTTTTTATGATATAAATAAATAGCATACATATTTATCTTTATAAAAAATATGGTTATACTGGATGCTTGTCAGTTAAATATGTTAAACCTATTTTACAATACAGTTCAAGTGCATTGTAAATAGCTATATTATGACTTATAGGGTAGGGTTGACAACACTTTCTCGAATGATTAATATATATAAAAAAATGCTTTTGCTTTAAGTGTCAATATAGATTAAATTAGCGGCTCGCCCACGGCTTCGCCCGTTTAAAATACATGATTATTGATTTAAAATGCACAATTGATTGACAACTATAATGACTTCTAATATGATTTTTTTACGACATTATCGTCAAAGATTTTTTGATTTTTTTAAATA
>JAATLQ010027539.1:118358-136155 GCA_013421005.1 Heliconius erato x Heliconius himera
TTTTACGACATTATCGTCAAAGATTTTTTGATTGTTTTAAATAAAAAAATACGACCATTGTTGATATTTGATATTTATAAAATATACATAAAGCTAATTATTTATTACACGTATATATTTTTGTAACTTTATGTTCTTTTTACCTATATAATATACTCTGTTAAATGTGCTGATGTCAGTGAATAATTTAATTTACTCATTCAGAAACAGCCTTAAATGTTAAATTATTGATTTGAAGGTTTCATAATATTCTTTATAAAATAACTGTAATAATTGCATATTAACTCCTGTACAGTTTTTAAATTAGTTACATATATTATATGAACGAACCAACCAAAAAATCTTTGTATTTACTAGATATTTCTTTCAAGATCGTTTTTTATCTCTGTGTTGAATTAATTGCGACTTAAACTTAATTGTTATGATTTATGAAGGTAATCTCCACTAACAATTCAATTTTGTTTACTTTATTGTATAAAATATTATATAATAGTGCTTCAAAAATATATGTTTTTATCAACAGTCATATAACCCAGACGTTTCGAACGTCATTCTTTAGCCAGGGTCATACCAGCGCGATTGCTATATAATATTCGCAGGCAAGCCAATGCCTTGAATTCATTCAAATGACGATAACTTTTTTTTTATGAACCGATTTTGATGAACCAAACTTTAGTACTTAAGTTGAGTTAAAACAAAGCAATTGGTAAAATTTTCAAGTAAATCGGTTCAGTACTTTCAGAGAAAAATGCGGACAGAAATATGTCGACAGACAGACAGACAGACAGACAGACAGACAAGAAATTAAAAAAAACTTTTTGCTTTCTATTATTCTTTTTAAGTGTCCCTCTATCCATTTCAGTCAAAATTACTAAATGTACAGACAAAATATTTTTACTGTTTTATTATATATAGAGATAGAGATAATATAATATAGTGATGTTTAAATAACCGAAACTATTTTTCCGTATTTTAAAAGGATTTATATAACATAAAATATTCATCGTACCTAATTGAGATGTTAAAATTTATCGTTTTTCACTTTAAGTTCGAACCTGTGTTTATGTCACTGGTCTGTTTCATAATACGTTAACATTGTAATTTGCATCGCGATGGCGTCGCGTGATGCATTGCATGTGTAATCGTGTCAGTGTTGTTTGTAAGGAATAAGGTCGTACAACGTATTTTTATCCTTTTCACAATCTTTTTGGAATAATTCTACATTAATTGATTGGCTCAGGGCCTCGATTCAATTGTTTCGAAGAATGAACAAAGAAAATCCATTAAATATAACGTTACTGCAGTCGTAGAGTTTCGAAGTTCTATCTACGGGCTGTTACATATTTTTTTATCCTTTTCGACAATTTGATTTTTATTTTTAAATTTCTTGTGGGTATCACGCATAAGGCAGAGATGACCTAGTGTTAATATATTCCATTCTCTAATTTCGGTAATTTTAATAGAGTATCTAGCTCTTTACGTGGCAAAACCTAACGTCGTGCATTGTGTTACTGGATAAAAAATAATTTAGATATGGAAGCACGAGTGGTGATTGAACTCACAGTCATCGCTTCCAATAATAAACTTTCCAACTGCTGCGGCACGATGGTGTCGAAATGAGTCGACGCACGATTGTACCTTATTGATTACATCTAAAAAAATCTTTGGGAGTCATTTCAATCCTTAGTTATCGTTTTTAAATCCAAAGGTATTTCTTCAAAACAATTAAAAATAAAACAACAAGATTCTATTGTTATCGTGCAGAAACAAAAACAATAACTCTTACTTTTATCCTGCATTATTTATTTCTAACGTCAGCAGCCCTTGTATAAAGTTATATTATAGGATGTATCGACAGGATGGCGTCGCGCCAAGTATGCGCCGTAACATCGACGCGGTTTGACGCCACGGCTGTTATAATAGTTCGTAGCTGTTAGTTTGAAACGCACAATTCTTATTGTTGTATTTTTCTAAAATATAGTTATTATGTAATTGAATGGCTTGTAAAGTTTAGAAAAATAATCCTACAGATTTAATATTATATATGATGCTGATGGTGATGATGATGATAAATTTAAAATTTTACATAAATTTTCGTATAATAAATAGTATTTTCTCTATATACTTTAAGATTGGTACTATATTGTTCCGTAAATCCCATATAGGAAACACAGACAATTAGATAATATTTATTTCTGTTATTTCTTTGTAAATTGTAATATATATTTTTTATATTTTTCAATTTAAAATCCTAAAATTATTTATATAATAAAAGCTAATCTTAAAAAATGCTCTCAAAAATCTAAAAAATATATATTTTAAGCTTTTGAGAGCTTTATTTGAGTTTTTGTGTTTTATGTTAATTTAAAATATATAATATATTTGATATTCTCCAAAAAAACATATAAATAATGTGTAACTATCTTTATACTAACAGGCAGACGTCTCCAACTAAGGAAGCACTCGAGTGTAGTCGGTTTACATCGTTTACATCGGATTATAGTGATTAATTGATATGTAAACAGTGTCCGTATTAATACTTACAATAATTCTCTGTCAGAGTTATTGGGGCTATTAGAAACACGTCTAACGGTAATACGTATTATAAATAAACGTTTTAATCTTCAATTGTAATAAATTCTATACTTTTTAATTTCCACTAAAGTTTTATGTCGTTTTTAATCGCATACTGTACTGTGTTAATGGACAAAAACCAATGATGGGAATGCCTTGTATGGTAGGTATATAAAATAAAAATATGTATAAAAAAAACTTTGATGTGTTTTTAAGTCCTATTATGTTTAAAATGTACTATTAATAATACCTTGTTTGCGCTAAGCTAATTCCAAAGGGTGCCGCAGAGAGTGTAGGAATACATAGAGTACGTCTATAAGAACATATAATATAGTATGGAGTTTTTATGGGAAAATGTCTATAAACCTCCAATATTCATTAATAGACTATACTAGTTTCATTGAGTAATGTAATCTTATTAAACTGCTTAAAATATAAAGTTCTAATATTACAAAGTTTCTTTAAAATCCATAATCCAAATTAACTAAAAGCCACTTCAAGACAAATATTTGACCTTTCAGTGTCAACGAGATAATTCTAATAATATGGATAACCTAGGTCATCGATAATGCGGTTGATATGTACACGCTGGCCACAATGATAAGAAACCAGGTGGTAAATTGGTACTGTTGACAAATTAGTCTTACAAGATACGAAAATTTTTACGTATCGGTTTTAAGTTAAAATTCCAATTATTTTCTTAATTTTGTTAAAAAAATGGATTAGGGGGTTTCCCCTATCAAATCCCCTAATCCATTTTTTTATTCTAATTAGGATATCCTAATTAGTACGGATGCATGCTACTATTAATTAAACATAAAAAGAGATCTCATTGAAAATTGTTATTTACAACATAATTGTCCTTTTTTGCGGCACTACTTTGAAATAAATTGCCTTGATAAATAATTTTATTAATGAGATCCAATTATTTTTAATTAATAGTTTTGAAGTAATACTTAATTGATGATTAGTAGATACCTCATAAAACAAGTAAATGCGTTTTAAATAGATACAAAATACCATATAGCGGTTAACCGCACTGTAAGGAAACCGTCACGTGTTTGTTTAACTGTAGGTATGACGGTCCGTGTCACTTTCGACCTGACTGTGACTCAGTCTGCAATATATGTATGAGGAATGTGAAATTCCAAAATTACCAAATTTCTTTTGCCCTCAATAAGTAAAGCGATATTTCATCATTTAGATCACAATTGCTGCTTTTGTTCATGTTCACACTGTATCCCGTCTATAGCAGGGGACCACTTTCCGTCGGATGAGGCGTTGCGTTTTGAGTGGCAGAACTCAATGCCGCGCTTTGTCTTCTTAATTAGGTAATGAAAAAATAAATAATAATAATTCATTAATCCGAGTAGGAATTGAATCTACAACCGTCACGTTTATAGTCACACTGCGACACGACGGACTCACAATTACGTCTAAATTAATCTGTTTCAATTTCAATTTTACTAGTTAAATCCATAATGTAGTAAAAATTTCAGAATAGAATAGAATAGATTTATTACATACAGAAAAAAATACCAATACAAATAACAAAGAACAATAACAATATATTGTTATAAGATGTATGCAAAGGCGGCCTTATTGCTTCAAGCAATATAAATAAAAATAAATAAATCAGCTTCAAGCTGTATCCCGCACACAGCAGGGTAGGCAGAGGGAACCTAGTGTTAAGACACTCCGTTCCCCACTTTCTGCCGAATTCTGGAGGCATGGCCTTTTGAGTGGCAGAACTCAACGCCGCGCTTTGCCTTGACACCAGATCGAAGAAATGGAAATATAAATTTAAGTAAATATTTCATCTCCTCGAGTGGGGATCGAACCCACGACCAGTCGGTTTTACAGTCACACTTTGTGCCCCTGCGCCACGACTGGCCGTCAAGCAATTTTTGCAGGTATATATTTGTTTTGTGTAATTAAAAGTTAAAATGCTCTGATTGCTACATAAAGTGCGGTGTTGAGTTCCATCACTCAACATGCTATCTCTCGAAAATTGTAGGAAAAAAAAAACTGACTGTGTAAGTTCCTATTAACATGATGTTCTCTTTGAAAACAATGTGAAGCTGCTTTTTCTAAGACTAAAGGTATGTGTGTGATATTTCACCTCATATGGTATAATACTTCAAAAATATT
This sequence comes from Heliconius erato x Heliconius himera, assembly GCA_013421005.1. Lineage (NCBI taxonomy): Eukaryota > Metazoa > Arthropoda > Insecta > Lepidoptera > Nymphalidae > Heliconius > Heliconius erato x Heliconius himera. Next base: position 123,084 of record JAATLQ010027539.1, read on the forward strand.
TACATGTACTCTTGCTTTGCTTCGTGACAAGACAGATCAATAGAGAACTAACACTCCATTGTACCTCCTGTCTGTGTAATAAATTATACTTTGAGTAAATATACTAATATATTTTTTATAAACTATTTTCCAAATAGTTTTTAATCCACAACCTTTCACATTCTCCAGAAACTTCTGCTTCTTAGTGGTTATTTATGATTATATAAAATGTTTGATTATATAAAACATACCTAGATCGTTAGTCTACTGCCTAACTAAAATTTGATAGTAAATTGAACCTTCATAATAAAAGTGAGAATTCTATAATTAATTTGTTGAAAGCCGCAGCACCTGATGCTGGCTGTCATCAGCTGACCTAATTACCGCACTTGTGTTACCGTAGCCCTATTTTTGGCATTTGAAACTATGCTATTAAAATTATAATTAAAATATAGATACTTACTGCCTTTACAATAAAACTGAGATAAAAATATGACTGTCTAATGTTTTTTTCAGCTTCACGCTGTCTTCCTTTGGCGTAGGGACCCTAGAGTCAAAAAAATCCTTTACCACGCACCGCCCAAATTATGATACATTGCGTTTTATTATCTTATTACCAAAGTGAAATTAAAATCCCAACAAGTTATTTTTTCATATAGTACCTATAGATATGTATAAGAGTATATGAAATTTGAATTAAGATTACATCGTACCCAGGAAAGCAATACGAACTATGCATTATACGAGTCGTGAAATTACGAAGTCAATTTATGCAATTTTGATAAGAAACCTGTTGGTATTTTTATCGTCCTTAAGCGAAGCAGCGTTTCTGAAAAGTTTACGTAAGAGTATAGGAATGGAGAGTGATATATAGAGGTAGAAATACATTTATATATAATCGATTGAAATTAATAAAATTTATAGTATCTGAAGAGAGAATAATTTTGCAATTTAATTTTTTTGAAATAAAATAGTTTTAGATTGGAAGTTTAGCTTTAGGTTTAGGACACCGTGATTAATGCCAACAAAAAACCTGACTGCATAAAACCTCTTTTGCGTCGCGCAGTCGGGTAAAAAGAGAAGATTGAAAGTTCAATGATTGATTCTGTTTTGAAAACGCAATTTAAACTCATTACTAATATTTAATAGTAGTCTTTACTATATAGATTTGCTTTCTTTATATATCAAAGTAAGATTGCGCTTTGCATGTAAATTTTGATTTGTAAATTTTTTTTTATTTTCAGACTGCTATCTGTATTTATTTTACATTTTTGCACTTAAATAAAGATTATTGGCATTGATTGAACATTTTATGGCTACATTGCAATAAATGACAAAATTTTATTTGTGTTGACATCGCGCCAGTTCTTTTTTACGGGAAAATAAATAAAGCAAAATATAAAGCGAAGTATATACGAGTTACACCTATATATTACTCCGAGAACTCGATGACAGAAGATGCATAACGTTATGTAGATACTTATAATAAGCACCTTGGCAATATATATTCTTTTGTTTTACATAAACATCTCGAATTTTATGTTATGCTGTCGATTTTATTATAGATCAGTGTTGTTTTTCGGCTGAAAGTTTATATTTATCAAATATGATTTGGCTTGGTTCCGCTAATCAAGGGCTTTGAATGATCAGATGTGGTCAGGTCAATGTGGACCATAAGATAAATCATAATTATTCATTTTGCAATTTTTGATTGGGGACTTCCTCAGTGGGGATCGAACCAACAAGCATTAACACAATCAACAAATCAACAATCTGTAGTAAGTATAATACATAAATATATAAGCGTATCAAAAGATATTTTCGTGGAATATTTATAAAGTTCAGAAATTTAGCTTAGAACAGATATATGTATGTGTAAAGGTTATTTTAAATTTTTCAGGGCTAATTTTGCAAGTTATATTCTGGGGTGGGTTCCGACCACCCGATCCCCCCTATTCCTACGACTATGCTTCACGCCGTCACCTTGCTCAGCTGTAGACAGAGGGAACCCTAGTATTAAGACACTCTGTCCCCAATTTTCAGTTCCGTTACGTTCAGTTGAGTAACATTTTGAGAACAACTATGCAAAAGTAATAAAAGAAACTAAAATAAAACAATAACATTTGTTAATTTCTTCCTTCCAAATCTACTATTTTAGTTTAGTTTAGTACTCTTTCACAAACTTCTATAATATATAATTTTATTTATAAGGATTCATTAAGTAAGTGCGTCACTCGCACCCACGTCGCATCTGGCTGTGACGTGTCCAGCATACAACATACAATACTCCCTGTATTGTCGATTATATCTTCGTAGTGTAGTAACGGATTTAGAATTACAATTGTTGGTAAAGTTTTGCGGACATATTTATTGCATCAGGTAGATTTTTCAACGAACTTGTGTAGATATCATTAAAATTCATTTGAATTTTCCAAAAGTATGGGTAAGTAAATGAAATGTTATTATTTTTAATGGAATGGAGCAGATGGAGTGATGGTTGTGGATCAACCACAAAAATAGATTATTTCAATGGATCGAAAAAAAATGTATATTATGAAATACACGTATAAGTAAATTTAATTAAAGTCCAGATTAGTAAAAACCAATTAAGAACTACTTCTTAAGAATTACTTCTACAGTATGATATTGTTAGGTTTGATAATGTTTTAGTTCCAAAAAGTCGAAAACAAAACAAAGATACAAATTTTTAAGAGAAAAAACTAATTTTTAAGATATCCCTAACTTAGGAAAGTGTTCTAAATAAGTAAAGATACGAGAATTTTCTGGTAAAATAAGTAAAGATACGAGAATCTTCTGTATCATGAAACACCTATAGAAAATGAGGTAGAAACAAACGCATTCATAATCAAACGTATTTATTTTCATATTTGTGGAAAACCCTTATAACATTACCAAGCGTTTCCTGCCAGCTAGCGTTCTAAACAAAGCCATACATAGTTATATAGATGTATATTGTAATCTATTTCAGTATTTAGATCAACAAGTCGGTTAAAGTCGAGCATTCCGTTAACCGGGGGCAGCAGTCCGGAATACTCCGCACCAAATCCAGCCGTAACCTACGTCAATGCTCAATTAACAAACAAAACTGTGTACGTACGCTAGCGTGTGTCAGGGTAAGTTTCCATTGATGTAGCTTGTTGAGTTAATAGCAAATATTGTAAGGACTATTTTTATTATTTACTATTTTACGGGATATGATAAAATTTTACAAATATTTTTATATATCAAAAAATATTCTTAGATTTATTTAAGTTTTCTCAAGTGCTTATATTTAAAGAGAAAGCGTAATTAACATACATTACCATATGAAATTTCAACTGTAATAGACAATATTGCTATTAATATTTTACAAATAAGACGCAAATTTTAAAAACAATAATCTATCTAAAAAGTAAATTCGTATTGTTAGAGTTAAAACGTACTTCGTTCCCTATAAGAGTCTCATACACTACAAAACCCTTATCCAATGCATTCAATAAATTGTTTTGACCACTTGTGAACGCATAAAATAAATTCAATGGACAACCAGCCCAAAGTGAGTCAGAGCTAAAGCATTTCTATAGTCCCACTGAATGGATGAACAGTTTTAGCTTGCTCGAAACACTAATTGGGATGCGCCGGCGCAGGTGATCCGCAACTCCCACATTCTGAATAATTACTACAAACATAATTCACATGACATTGGCATGAGTATATCATTTATTTTATATCGCACCTTAAATAGATCTTTACGAGTACTGCCAAGGCGAAACAGTATTGTGCTACTCGTGTTATTGTTGGAAATGATTTGTAATACCATTTTACATGGCTGGCTTTAATAAAAGTTTTTATTTTTATTATTTTTTTTATTTTTTAGACCACTGTTTGGTTTTTAGGGCTTTGTTGTATGTATGTGAATGTATGATTCTGTACAATAGGATGGCAGGATGGCGAACTGCTTAAATATATATTACTAGATTTTCATTACTCATGAACACCACTTAATATTCAAAACAGATCTCATAAGCGTGGCAGATCCTCCCAAAGTTACAGATAATAAAACATAGATACAAAATTATTTTTCGTTATAATTTATACATAAAGTATATTCTCGACCGAAAATGAAATATGTTTTAATGATATTTTAAAAAAGTTATTCACAAAAGTTTAAATATTCATAATTTTAACACATATACTGTCAAGAAATAATTACGTACATACAAGCAATAAAATTGTAAGCTGTTTTGTAAAATGTTAAAATTAAATTATAAAAATAAACAAGAACAACATTAGTGCAAGTGCGTACCTAAATATATTTCACTTTGAACGAAAACGAGTTGGCGTGGTGTAAACATAGCTAATTATTTCATTCACAAAATACATCTAAATGCGCCTCTTCCAAGATTTCGTAGTGATAATAACTCATGATTCTCTGGCGGGTGACCTAAGATGGTAACGTAACGATAACGAAGACGTAGAATTCAATACTTGGCTTCTATTCTACAATATTCTATTCATGTGATACGTAAAACGAAAATACTGTTTCAAGAACTACTTTATTATATGTCACACTCGTGACTACGAAGATTTTATTATGGCAGCATCGGTAAATGTTAGAAATCATGTGATTGATTTAATATAGCGGCAAGAAACAATTGTTTTTTCAGCTTAGGCAGAGGGAACCTAGTGTTAAGACACTCCGTTCCCCACTTTCTGTAGAATTCTAGAGGCATTGCCTGCTGAGTGGCAGAACTCAACGCCGCACTTAGCCTTGACACCAGAGTTAAGAAATGGAAATATAAATTTAAGTAAATATTTCATCTTCTCGAGTGGGGATCGAACCCACAACCAGTCGGTTTCAGTCACACTTCGTGCCACTGCGCCACGACTGGCCTCATTGTTCAACAATTGTTTTTTTAGTCCTTTTTATCTGTCAGTGAGGTGCTGTTAAGTTTAACAGTAAGTTGACTTTTAAGAATTGTTATAATAGATTAGGAGTATATTAAACCAACCGGTCACGTGTTATTTATTTCATTGACTATTTTCATATTTATATCTAAGCAAAGTTTATTTTCTGGCTTCAGATATATCTTTTCCATATTATACATACATATAATGCGTCTAATAAAATGAAAGCGGAAAATTGGAAGGTACATAAACCTAAAAGTTTTTAAAGATTAATTTGAAAACGTCTTTGAATGAATGGATAAAATTTTTTTTCCTCAATTTTGATTTTAATTAACACAACGCGTATTTACATGACAAATATTATAAAATTTTCCAAAACACTCTATAAGGTATGCCGACAAAGGATCTCCTATCACAACACCATATACTTAATCGTTTCTTTGACATTTAAATGGTAAAATGTTTTTATTTCTAATTTCAATTTCAATGCAGTGAATATTCCTAATGAATGGTATCACGACCGTTGGCTTCTAACAAGTGGACATATAAATTGCCTTCTCTACTTTAAGTCCGCCGACAATCTTGAATTTAATATGTTTTTATGCTAATATTAGATAGAACTACGTTTACATAGTCTCAATTTGTTGTTATTTGTGATATTTTTCTTTTTTATTTAGAAAGGTATTTAGATCAGCTTTAGGTTGTATCCCACACACAGCAGTGTAGGCAGAGGGAATGTGGTGTTTGTTCGTTCGTTCCCAATGTCCGCCGACTTCTTTAGGCATTGTGTGTTGAGTGGCGGAACTCAACGCCGCGCTTTGCCTCGACCCCAGACAAAGAAATCGAACCCCCAATCAGTCGCTTTTACAGGCACACTTAGTGCCTCTGCGCTACGACTGGCCTCAGCAGGTGTTATTGGTTATATATATAAGAAATTAGCCATTGTGGGGAAGTGCTTTATATACTTTTCACTTATTTAACTAACTAATAAGAAATTAGTTTCATAAGATAAATATTATACCACGCTCATATAAGACAACGTACGAGGTCAGCCAACTAAAACACAATATTACTAAATGTGTTAAAAATCTTACTAGAGTCCTATACCTACTTCACAAAATTAAAGAGATACACAAAAATAAAAGAAAATATAACAATAAGATATAATTTAGGAAAAAAAAATACTTACAATTCTAAAACGACGCACATATATTTCCCCCAATCGTAGGAATCGTAGAGTTGGATCAGCCTCGGGTGTCTTAGTCTTCTCATCACTTCGACTTCACGTTCCACGTTCCTCCTCTCGTCTCTCCGGTTGACGGAAACCAGCTTAGCTGCTAGCTCCAATCCGGTGCTTTTCTCTCGGCATAGATATACAGTGCCGAATTTACCGCTGTTGATAATTTTGGTTTTATTTAAAGTGTATTTAAATATTTTTATATTATTATATTTATTTAAATGCCTAACTTTAGTTACGTGGTCCTAAGCACTCAATATTCAAAATTGAATTGTTAAATGGCGGAACTCAACGCCACGTTTTGCTTCATTACCAGAGCGTGGAAATGAAAATATAAAATATTTAAAAAAAAAATTAAATTAAATTAGCTTCACGCTATATCCCGCACACAGCAGGGTAGGCAGAGGGAACCTAGTGTTAAGACACTCCGTTCCCCACGTTATAAAATATTTCATTCTCTTAAATGGGAATCGTCAAAAAAAAATATACAAAAGTAACGCTCTTTTTTTTATAGTAAACTATCCAAAACTAATAATTTTATTAAATACCTAAGACATTGAGACTCGAAGAAATGGCAGCATAAAATGAAACAGTAATCACAATTAGTCATGGTCTACAGTTAAACCACGCGTTGGTCGGTTCATAAGTGTGTAATAAAAACACTCACGGAGCTATTGACATCGCTAGGCCATATTGAACACTAGGTACTAGGTGGTACAGTACGGTTAACGAATCGGGGCAACCTTGAAGTTAGCTTTTGGCTATATTTTCTTCCTGTGTGTACAATCCAAAAAAGTTCAGAAAGGTTTACTTGGCAGTGGCCACGACGAGTCAACCGCACTGTAACTAATAGGTAACAAACGACTATGTGACTCACCGGCCGATCTCCGATAGCATATCGAAGAAGTCGTTAACATCTGTATTCCTTTTGATTGTGACATCTCTGTACGGAAATGGCGGCTCTATCTCTGGAATATGAAATATTTTTGTTAAATATTATATTAGTAAAATAGTTCCGTAAATAATTTTTAATATACTTCGTTAGTATTAATCCTACTTTTTTGTTCCAGCTTCAGTAGATAAAAGGCGAAATGTAGTTAGAGAAAAGTACCTAAATGACTCTATCCATTTCTTTTGTTGAAAAAAAGTTTTTCATAAAAAAATGTGATTTCAACAACAATATCCACTTTGAGAGACAATATTATGATTCTACAGATAATAATTATTCGTATTTATTATAAGTTAAATCCATAACTGCAACCATACAGGTCAGATGGATGATGCTACTCTTTGAGTAGTCTACCCAATCACGGTCTCGCGTGCATTTACTACACAATTATTTATTTTATCATTTGAATTATTTTCGTGACTTTGCGTGACATATAGTTTGTCAAAAGACAATAGTACACACTAAATTAAATCCTGAGAGTTCCTGAGATTTGCGTGAACAAACGCACAGACAAAAATAAAAAAATATATTGCTTTAAATTCTATTAAATTAAAAAATGCATATGATCCATGTAAAGACAGAGTTATATATATATAGATTAGCAAAACTTTAAAGAAGTACTCAAAAACCAGAAATTTCAAATCAGAAAATTTGTCATTGTAACACAATGTAAATTCACAGAAATTGTTATCAGATTTACTTTCCAGTTTCAAATCTCTTTATATTTTGGGGAGGATGTTAGATAACATCTGGGCTTCCTCAGTGGTAATCGTATGAATACGTCCCAGCGACACCGAAGATGAAAGCGTAGATTTACGATAAGCCAACATCCGACCACTTTTTGCGGCAATTGACATTTAAAAGTTAATTAAGATATTTGAAGCACTTGAAACTAGATGATCGTGTTTTAGAAAGTGAGATTTTGGATGTGTTTTCACTTAGAGTGAAGGTTATTTTGGCGTTTGCCCAAGAATTTTGTTAATAATTAAAATTCATCGTTTCAAAATTTTAATGTTTAGTCTTGGATGGGATAACCGGCGCCGGCGCAGCAATATACTACTGTTTGATCTTTATGATTGGTAAATGTACTAACTATTATTCAGTTGATTTTTAATCTTATTCAATAATATTTACGTGATGTCTACAATTGTCAGAGAAATTTGGAAACAATCGTTTTGTTATAAACAGAAATGGGATATCGAAATAATTGTTTTAATTAAAATTAATTTTAATATAAATTAAAAGATTATCAGTAATATATCTACTATTATTTAAAATGCCTACATAAATATTTAAAGTCAAGTTATTTGGCTTATTTGTCAATGAATCACCGTTGCAAGAGCGGCCCGAATGAAAAGTTAACAGCCAATCGTATTTAGGATTCATGATGCATGTTCTATACACTTGCGACCATTGTTCGTATTTTAATAGATGTCATTGTTCCTTTGGTAAAAACTTGTTTTTTTTTAATTTTCGGGTCATTCTTCATGGATTATTTAAAAATATATCAAAGGTATACATATAACTTAAAAATACGTAATTCATATATATGTTTAACGTATTTTCTTTAATTTCTTATCTCCAAAATATGCCTTTATAATGTGTGTAGTATGATAATGTAGAATATATAATTTATTACTTATCTTATCTAGCTCCTTAGCTTTCATTTTTGGGTTTCATCATGACAATGAAATGGTTAATAGACTGACTAATTACTGTTCTGTACTTATTAAGAAAACGTATAAAAATTTGAACGTAGCGGGATTTGAACCCGCGCCGTCCAAGACGGACGATTTCCAAAGAGGCACGGGTTCAAATTCTGCTACGTTCAAATTTTTATACGTTTTCTTAATAAGTATTTTTCTTTTCTAAGTGTGGAATAGCACTTTAAAAATGTTTAAAAATAATACTGTGCTCTTTCTAACTTACTCATGATAATTGAAAAAGGTAGTTTTGACTTTGACATGATAACAAAAAACACTTTTTAGAATATATTGTAAACGTAAATGTTCTTCTACATTACTCTGCTCTACACAAATACATAAGGAACATAAAAAAAATGATTCATGTCATTCTGGAGAGACCACGGAGGTATGAGGATCCAGGCCACGGATGGCCTGGAGCCTCATACCTCCAATTGAAGCTAATTTTATACTAGCTTTTATTCGCAGCTTCGCATCTATAGTGACGTGGACTTCAAACTAGAAGTTCGACAAATCAATTTAATCACTGCGCTTAACCAAATACAGTTTTTAGCTTTTTAAGATTAGAATAGATAGTTTAAATAAGGATTTAATTTTTTTAAACTTAAAAAAAAAAACGTAATTTAACACTATAAGATAACAAAGAAGCAACAAGTGCAACATTTTAACCTTCAATCATGTAAATTCCGTTTTGGTTATTTGAAAGTGTTCGAAACACTTGTATAAATAAGAGCATCATTATTTTTAAAGGTTACTTTAGACCGGTAGGTTTAAACAGCATATTTTGCATTTTAAGCATTTACAGTTTTGAACGGAATTTTAGTGCAATTTTTTATACAATTATTGGAAGCTTACCGGAATCGATTTTGTTCTTTTATTATGTTTACACATCGCTCGCATTACGCAGTATGAGCACCAAGAACATAGGTATCTTCTCTTCATATTTATAATTTCGTCTTGAATGAACTCAGCGCTATTCTTTGAGAAAGGTTTTCATGGCGCAGTAAGATAGCGTATGATTGTTTTTGTTATGGGTATGACTCCCACTAGGGGGAATTAAATATTTTAATTTCTCTGCTCTAGTAAGTCAAATATGGTGTGGAGTTTCGCATCTTAACCCACAATGACTCAATTTCTGGAGAAAAGTAGAGACACCAGATCATTATCCTGCGTTGCATGAAGTTATTACTTATCTAACGACACTGTCAAAAATGAAAATATTTAGAACATAAATACTTAAGCAAATAACAATTGAGTCCATAACTTTCTAGTACCGAGTACAGTCAGATACTTCCCAAGTGGAACATAAAAACGTTTTTTATAGTAGTAACTTCTTCCTGCAGAATTTAAATGTACTATAAATCGTACAGTATTCTTGGCATGTATTTGCTAGTTCAGTTTGTATTTTGTTTTGTAATCTAGTAATGCCGCAAAATGCGTCACCCACGATCTATTTGTCGCAAGATGAATGGGTTGTGCCCTATACATAATTATACCACGTAGGAATGGCGGACGTGACGTAACATCGTCATTATTGAAAATAAATGATTCTTTTAGAAGAGCCGCCGTTGGAATATATCCAAAATTCACCATTTTTACAACAGATAAAAAAATGGTTTTAGACGTATTTTTTGCGTTTGTTAAAGGAAAAAAATATAATTATTTTAAGGAAGGCTTTATTATAGACAATATTTGTAAAAACTATTGTAGGAGTGACCTTTTTTCTTGATAAACGTTACTATCTCTAAATGAAACCTATATCTATATGATGCATTAGACAAAAAATATATTGAAAAGTTTTCAATAGACAAAGTGTTATCAGTTATTTTATGTATATTGCGTCAATCACTTGTTCCACGTTAATTAACTTTCTTTTTATAAGCTGCAACTGATACTTAAGTAAGAACGTTGTACGTACTAAAGTTGCTTTTAAATATAATATTCAATTATAAATGAAGTAAACTCTATACACGATAGTTATAAGCTATATTATATAATAGTTTAATGATCTAAATATTGTAGCTTAAAAACTTCACCTTCTTTGTAAAATAGAAAACGGCCTGCCTAAAATCCATAAACATTTGCAATACATGCCAATTAGGGCAGAACGCGTTGTAGAGTATTTCCTCTGGAATCTTCTTTTTCATAAATCTTTTTAATTCTTAATAAAATAGACAATCTTTTTTTGGATAGTAGACGAATGGTTCGGGAGACATGTCACAGTACCGACTCCTCTGAACGATCTCAAGCGTTCATCTGCCGAGTCTAAAATAAAGACGAATTCCGATCTTCTGCCAAAAATCGAGTGTTTTTGTTTATTTTATTAGAGCCAATTGCTTTAAAACGTGACACGCACGTTCTCCTTTTATATTAATGATAAAAATAATTGTTGTTATTATCACAAATAGCTATTAAATAAGTAGATTTTTTATTGTTTATTATTTTAGAATACATTCTTCGTATACAAGTAAAACAAGCTAATATTTTTTTTTACTTCACGCTGTATCCCGCACACAGCAGGGTAGGCAGAGGGAACCTAATGTTAAGACACTCCATTCTCCACTTCTCGCCGAATTTTTCGAGGCATTGCGTGTTAAGTGGCGGAAATCAACGCCGCGCTTTGCCTCGACACTAGAGCAAAGAAATGGAAATATAAATTTAAATAAAAATTTCATGTCCTCGAGTGGGGATCGAACCCACAACCGTCGCGTTACACACCCTTGTGCCCCTGGGCCAAGACGGCCTCAACAAGCTAATATCTTGTCTTGAAAGTATAAAGAAAAGTGATAGCTTACCTCCGACAGGATCTGTTTCATCAACGTGGATCATATCGTATGATCTGTAACAAATAGAATTGGATTAGTTATTATCATCGTGAAGACTTCTTTGTTCACTTCATCTACATAGCTCTGCCGTGACACTCTACATTGTTATGGAGAAAAAAGATATAGAGTATGTACCTACTTATCTAATAATCTAAATCTAATTAGTGGTTCGATTGAAGTCTAAATATAATCTTTATAAAGATTTATTTATTTTTTGATTTCATAATAAAGGAACCCGTTTACGCCACCCCCACCACCACCGCGTGTTATAATCGACAGTAAAATTAATACATTATTCAGAAATTTCAACCACTATAAAATATACTATAAATTCATAAAAAAACTGAATAAATAAACTAAATTAATTATAATAACGCTAGCACTGATAAGTTTTATGAATGGTTATTATTAATACGGATATGTGCCAATATATGTATGTATGTGTATTGGAAACTCGAAAACACGCGATGACTCATCTCTTACGAAAATAATCTTCCTAAGACCATGTAATATTCCGTCGATGTCACGTTCAATTAGTTCACGCGTGTATAAACAGTGTGACAGACAGCATGGCGTAATACTTTTGCATTCACCTTAAAAGGAAAAAGAGAGAAATAAACATAATATAAATAAAAATCATTTTGAAAAAAACTAAACATTGGTAACTTTTAATTTTTTATAAATTGTATGAAATGGATTTTTGTACTTTTGATAAATTGGCTTTTTTTTAAATACATGTATAGAATATATAGTTTTGTTATTAACACAACTCGTACTGGCAATTGAGTTTAAATTTTGTTAATTAATTACGAGAGGCCAGTCGTAGCGCAGGGGCACAAAGTGTGACTGTAAAATCGACTGGTTGTGGGTTCGATCCCTACTCGAGGAAATGAAATATTTATTTAAATTTATATTTTCATTTCTTCGCTCTGGTGTCGAGGCAAAAGCGCAACATTGAGTTCCGCTACTCAACACGCAAACCCTTCAGAACTAGGCGGAAAGTAGGGAACGGAGTGTCTTAACACTCCGTTCCCTACTTCCCTCTGCCTACCCTGCTGCGTGCGGGATACAGCGTGAAGTTGATAAAAAAAAACCTACGAATAATATATTTTTTAATATTACTATTTATTAAGACGCGTACGTATCTTTTTAAAAACAGTTAAAGATATAAACAAATATCAACAAAATATAGATGCAAACATTGTATGAAAATTTTGACGACGCAATGCAGCGTAATCTCTATATATAATAAGACAGTAAAAATATTTTGTCTGTACATTTAGTAATTTTGACTGAAATGGATAGAGGGATACTTAAAAAGACTAATAGAAAGCAAAAAGATTTTTTTTGAATTTCTTGTCTGTCTGTCTGTCTGTCTGTCTGTCTGTCTGTCTGTCTGTCTGTCTGTCTGTCTGTCTGTCGACATATTGTTGTCCGCATTTTTCTCTGAAACTACTGAACCGATTTACTT